>CM069456.1:64229699-64273732 GCA_035610835.1 Ophiura sarsii
TGTATTTCAGTCCCCTAGTTTAACTACGGGGGGAAAAACCTCGTACCCGAGCGAGTGAAATCTTTGGTTCTACTGAAGATAGTAATGCTATCTACTGAAGATATAGTAATGCTATCTACTGAAGATAGTATAATGTTATCTACTGAAGATAGTAATGCTATCTGCTGAAGATAGTAATGCTATCTGCTGAAGATAGTATATTATCTACTGAAGATAGTAATGCTATCTACTGAAGATGGTAATGTTATATCTACTGAAGATAACATATTATCTACTGAAGATAGTAATGTTATCTGCTGAAGATAGTAATGATATCACTGAAGATGGTAATGTTATATCTACTGAAGATAGTAATGCTATCTACAGAAGATAGTAATGCTATCTACTGAAGATACTAATGCTATATACTGATGTTATCTACTGAAGATAGTAATGCTATATACTGATGTTATCTACTGAAGATAGTAATGCTATATACTGGTGTTATCTACTGAAGATAGTAATGCTATCTACTGATGCTATCTACTTCGCTTCATTTACCTGGCTGCCGACACGGCGCATAATGTATCAGCACTTAGATTGTAATATCCCCTAAACAGCTTCCCAATCTCGCTTGGGTCGACGAGGTAATTGAGACTATTACGGCGGGCTAGAACTCACACCCTTATGCATGATTATGAATCCCGCGCTGTTCCACTGGACCAAACACGCTGCTCGAAATGCTATCTACTGAAGATAGTAATGCTGTCTACTGAAGATTGTAATGCTGTCTACTGAAGATGAAAATTCTATCTACTGAAGATGTTAATGCTGTCTACTGAAGATAGTTATGCTGTCTACTGAAGATAGTTATGCTGTCTACTAAAGATAGTTATGCTGTCTACTGAAGATAGTTATGATGTCTACTGAAGATAGTTATGCTGTCTACTGAAGATAGTTATGCTGTCTACTGAAGATAGTAATGTTATCTACTGAAGATAGTAATGCTGTCTACTGAAGATAGTAATGCTGTCAACTGAAGATAAAAATGCTGTCTACTGAAGATAGTAATGCTGTCTACTGAAGATTGTAATGCTGTCTACTGAAGATGAAATTCTATCTACTGAAGATGTTAATGCTGTCTACTGAAGATAGTTATGCTGTCTACTGAAGATAGTAATGCTGTCTACTGAAGATAGTAATGCTGTCAACTGATGCTATCTACTGAAGATGGTACTCCCATGGTATCAGTTTCATTACCATAAAAAAGTCAAAAACAAGATAACTGCCAAAAGACACCACTACTGAAGATAGTATATTATCTACTGAAGATGTTTAATGCTATATACTGAAGATTGCTATCTACTGAAGATGGTAATGCTCTATCTACTGAAGATATTAATGCTATCTACTGATGCTATCTACTGAAGATACTAATGCTATATACTGAAGTTATCTACGGAAGATAGTAATGCTATCTACTGAAGATAGTAATGCTGTCTACTGAAAAAACTAATGCTGTCTACTGAAGATAGTCATGCTGTCTACTGAAGATGAAAATGCTATTTACTGAAGATGTTAATGCTGTCTATTGAAGATAATTATGATGTCTACTGAAGATAGTAATGCTGTCTACTGAAGATAGTAATGCTGTCTACTGAAGATAGTAATGCTGTCAACTGAAGAGAGAAATTTGAAGATAGTAATGCTATCTACTGATGCTATCTACTGAAGATAGTAATGCTGTCTACTGAAGATAGTAATGTTATCTACTGAAGATAGTAATGCTGTCTACTGAAGATAGTAATGCTGTCCACTGAAGATAGTAATGTTATCTACTGAAGATAGTAATGCTGTCTACTGAAGATAAAAATGCTGTCTACTGAAGATAGTAATGCTGTCTACTGAAGATTGTAATGCTGTCTACTGAAGATGAAAATTCTATCTACTGAAGATGTTAATGCTGTCTACTGAAGATAGTTATGCTGTCTACTGAAGACAGTAATGCTGTCAACTGATGCTATCTACTGAAGATGGTACTCCCATTGTATCAGTTTCATTACCATCAAAAAGTCAAAAACAAGATGGCTGCCAAAAGACACCACTAATGCTGTCTACTGAAGATAGTATATTATCTACTGAAGATAGTAATGCTATCTACTGATGCTATCTACTGAAGATACTAATGCTATATACTGAAGTTATCTACGGAAGATAGTAATGTTATCTACTGAAGATAGTAATGCTGTCTCCTGAAGATAGTAATGCTGTCTACTGAAGATAGTAATGCTGTCTACTGAAGATAGTAATGCTGTCAACTGAAGATAGAAATTTGAAGATATTAATGCTATCTACTGATGCTATCTACTGAAGATAGTAATGCTGTCTACTGAAGATAGTGATGCTGTCTACTGAAGATAGTAATGCTGTCTACTGAAGATAGTAATGCTGTCTATTGAAGATAGTAATGCTGTCTACTGAATATAGTAATGCTGTCAACTGAAGATAGTAATGCTGTCTACTGAAGATAGTAATGCTGTCTACTGAAGATGAAAATGCTATCTACTGAAGATGTTAATGCTGTATACTGATGATAGTTATGCTGTCTACTGAAGATAGTAATGCTGTCTACTGAAGATAGAAATGCTGTCTACTGAGGATAGTAATGCTGTCGATACTGAAGATAGTAATGCTGTCTACAGAAGATAGTAATGCTGTCTAGAACTCACAATCTTACATGCTGCTCGAAATGCTATCTACTGAAGATAGTAATGCTGTCTACTGAAGATAGTTATGCTGTCTACATAGTAATGCTATCTACTAAAGATAGTAATGCTATCTACTGAAGATAGTAATTCTATCTACTGAAGATAGTAATGTTATCTACTGAAGATAGTAATGTTATCTACTGAAGATAGTAATGTTATCTACTGAAGATAGTAATGTTATCTACTGAAGATGGTAATGCTGTCTACTGAAGATAGTTATGCTGTCTACATAGCAATGCTATCTACTAAAGATAGTAATGCTATCTACTGAAAATAGTAATGTTATCTACTGAAGATAGTAATGTTATCTACTGAAAATAGTAATGTTATCTACTGAAGATAGTAATGTTATCTACTGAAGATAGTAATGTTATCTACTGAAGATAGTAATGTTATCTACTGAAGATAGTTATGCTGTCTACATAGTAATGCTATCTACTAAAGATAGTAATGCTATCTACTGAAAATAGTAATTTTATCTACTGAAGATAGTAATGTTATCTACTGAAGATAGTAATGTTATCTACTGAAGATAGTAATGTTATCTACTGAAGATGGTAATGCTGTCTACTGAAGATAGTTATGCTGTCTACATAGTAATGCTATCTACTAAAGATAGTTATGCTATCTACTGAAAATAGTAATGTTATCTACTGAAGATAGTAATGCTATCTACTGAAAATAGTAATGTTATCTACTGAAGATAGTAATGTTATCTACTGAAAATAGTGATGTTATCTACTGAAGATAGTAATGTTATCTACTGAAGATAGTAATGTTATCTACTGAAGATAGTTATGTTATCTACTGAAGATAGTAATGTTATCTACTGAAGATAGTAATGATGTCTACTGAGGATAGTTATTCTACGGTGGTAATGTTTATTATGTAGGCCTACAGTACTGTACTCGGTTTCAGCAAAGGTGTTACCTCTTGCATTGGCGGAGGTGGTTGTCTTGATGGGGATGTACTGGTTGTAAATTGCTATTTGACTTGTTAAACCCAGTTAAAAATCTTCTTAAATATTGCGCTAGAGTAACCAATGATCAACTGAAAGATAAAAGCTCAGAAGAATACTCAGAATGTTACTTTAATAGGTGGGTATATTAGGCCAAATATATATATGTTGGTGTGTTACTTATGGAAAGAGGCACTCAAGTTGATGTAATTCCTTTGGCCTATGTAATCATGTAGGTTTATGTACACAAAATACAAAATACATGGACAAAATAATGTTTTAGGTGGTTCATCAGACTCGAGTGATGTCGAAGACAACCAGGTATTTGGTAAGTGAAAATTGATGCTAACCGTATCAAAACATGTTTAATAATATTGTAAGTCTAAATGTTAAGTGCGCGTGTAACCATGGCACGTCCACGGTGATCCTACATTTGTTTACCTTTCTGGCTTGTTTCAGGATCGAAGTTATATTGCTTTATTTTCGGGAAACGTTTACTATCTCTCCCAAAGTGTGGACAGGCCCAACACTTTTAATGAGGTGACACATTTGCAGAAACCGATAAACGATAGTTATATGCAAAATAAGAATGCAATATGGAAGAAATAAGATAGTAACGCTATAACTGAAGACACGTTTTAATCTACAGAAGATGCTATTTATTTTAATTAGCAAAAATGCTGTCTATTGAAGATAGTAAATACACACAACAAAATATGTAAGTTCCCCCCTAGCATATACTAGAATATTCCCAAAAATATTTGATGGATTTAAATAATTTTCAACTAGAAAGATGCACCTAATTGTTAGGCACATTTTGATACCAAATTTGTTGGCCTTGAGACAATGCAACGATAAGATATTTTGCCATTTATCAATGTGTATACAGACAAAAAAATGGCAATAAATCTCATTGGCTATGGCTGGTTTTGTCCATAAAATTAACACACATTTAAGACAATAAATACTACCGTGTCTTGATGCACAAGATTATAATCTGCTTATTGATTTTCTTGAAATGATGCCACACATAATTGTTTGGTAGATTCCCATGTCTGTGCACGAAAATCCACCAGGAAAATGTCTGTTAATTTATGGAGCCATAGCCAGTGAGATTTAGTGCCATTTATTTTTCTGCATACAAATTGGTAAATGACACAATTTCTTATCGTTGCATTGTCTCAACAAGGCCAACAAATTTGGTATCAAAATGTGCCTAACAATTAGGTGAATCATTCTAGCTGAAAATTATTTAAATCCATTAAATATTTTTGGAAATATTCTAGTATATAGGGGGAACTTACATATTTTGTTGTGTGTATTATATTTTGAATATAAATAATGTCTCGAATGAAGATGAATTGACAGAATATTGGTTTGAATGTTTAGAATCAGTTTATTGATAACTATAATAATTTCAAAATGATTTACCAAATTCTGACCCGGATTGATCTCAGTGCGATCATTGATTGACAGATGTCACTCATCGTCAATTGGCATTTAAAACAAAAGCGCCCTTTTAACGAAAACTTTCCCATCACAATACACCTTTAAGTGATCAATGTATTGCACTTTGGGAATTTCCAATAATAATTTTGGTAAATGGTTAAAGATGAGCTGGGGCGACGGGTAGACTGTGACTCTCTGTCGCCCTCTTACGTCAATATGGGGGATGCAGTCTAGGCGGCGGGTAGGCTGATATTACGTCGGTTTTAGATATGTGACCAACCGCAACCATAGTATCTACATCTACACTTACATATTTACTTCGTAGAACAATTTCAATATTGTTATCGCGCCAAGATTCATCCCTGTAACCTGGGGCAATGTGTGTACAGATACAGACCCCGGATGATCCCCTCCTCTTTATGAGTCTGTGTCCCTTTTACGTGCTCAGGTATTGCTCTTCCGATGCACGGGACCACCATTACTACGTGACTTTCGAACCACGGTGCGCTAATGCCTACTTCCAAATCTGTACGGTACGAGACTGAAGGCGGCATGAGACGAGGTTTTTTTCTTCAAAATCGCAATAGTGAAATCAACAAACACACGAATTGCTGTTTTACCAATTGTGAACATGCACTTTGAGTCTACAGGCCCGTCGGAAGGAATTTTAAAGTAGTACGGCACGATCGGGGGTTTTGGGGTGCAACCCCCAATGGGGTTCGAAGGGGCGAAGCCACTCGTGGGGGTCAAAGGGGGCGAAGTCCCCTTTAAGCTAGCGCTTTTTGGTAAATGAAATAAAACATTTCATGGTAAAGTTAATAGCACTTATAATAAATTATATGGAATAATGATCAACTGTTAAACATTATGTCCAGTGCAGTAAAGTCATAGATTACAGTCTATGATATTAATAGTACGATAGGTACGTGTTAGGGTCCATATCCAAACTCTCAGTGCTTTTAAATTGTTTTTCTAGCGATTTAAAAGCGCTTTTCCAACGGTATTTCGTTGGAAAAGCGCTTTGAAATCGCTAGAAAAACAATTTAAAAGCACTCAGAGTTTGGATATGGACCCTTATGCCTTGTTCTCTCGAATATTTTTTTATTTTTTGAAGAAAAAAAAAACTTTTTTTTTTTTAAACTTTTTTTTCTTCTTCTTCTTTTTTTTTTTCCCCTCCCCGAAAAAGTGGTACGGCAGCTGCCGTACCTGCCGTAGCGGTTCCGACGGGCCTGCTTTGAGAAACACACTGAGCTTGAGCCCATGATTAAACGATCCACAACCAATAATAATACGGCGCAGCAGTGATGTACGAACTTATTTTGGTTATTTATTTAATAGCCATTGATTCAGCCCGCGTTAGGCCAAAAAAGAGGGTTAGGTTTGCCCAAACAAGAAGAAGAAATGGGTCGGTCGGAGTCGATTACCTTTTTTTAATTTTATTCATTTATATTCAACATTTCTCCCGCTTTTCCCCGGGCCAGATTGCGCTCTCGTATAGGGGAGATGCGGGAGAGTTGAGCCACCGGGAGAGTTGAACCACCCCCTATAACTCGAAAAGTAGTAGCTTACTAAAATTTATATTGGCATATATTGTTATATAGCATCAATACGACATTCTTAGTGTTAAACTCTACTGTCATGTGTGCTCAGTATCAAAGATACCTGAACAAAATCATTTTTTTCACTTCTGAGTGAAAAATAGAAAAATAAATGTTTTGTCTTTTTTCCCATAGCAAGACTTAGAATATAATAGCGGTAATTTGTTTATTGAAGGGGGTATATATGACCATTATTTTAGAGAACTATTGTAAACTACCAAAAGTTCTACACCAGACAGGATTGGGTTATTTACAAAATGGTCACCATGAGGAGAGTTGAGCCATTGGTCATGGGGAGAGTTGAGCATAGGGAAAACATGTAGTAACATTTTGATTTTTGGACTAAAGATGAAAAAGGTATAATAAATGAGAGAAAATGTTATTTTGTGCCATGATAATAACAATTGAGCACCATATTTACTTTAAGGATTAATAAATCAAAAGTTGAAAAAATATGATATTGGTTTTTTCACCAGCCATTGACTTATCATGCTGGCTCAACTCTCCTGTAATGGTGGCTCAACTCTCCCATACTGTAGGGAGAGTTGAGCCACTTTACCAATTTTTTTCAAACCTTTTGTATAAATAAGCCTTAACTGCTTTCCCAACTGTTATTGTTTCACAACGAAAACAACACTCTAAAGTTTATCTTACACTAATTTTTAACAGGTTTGTACTTTTCTTCCGCATATGGTGACACAAAATATAAAAAATGGCTCAACTCTCCCGCATCTCCCCTACTTATATATATATATAGAATCATTTATCTCTGTAGAAAATGATGTTCAAGATGGACAAAGATAAAGTTGTCTTGAGTTTTGTGTCACTTTCCGAGGAAACTTAGAGATTCTGGAAAACTATCTCATTCTCAGTCAGCTGTCAGTCATATTTTTAATTGAAATATGGTCTAATGTCTCCTCCTCCCGACGTGAAATATATTCACGTTGGAGAGATCTCTCACAATATCAAAACATCAATCAAAGGAAGGCGAGTGCGTTATAGAGTAGGCAGTAGGCTCATTCGCACTTGAATTGATTGTCAAACAATTTGATTTTCTTTCTCAGTAGAAATATCTTTCTAATTGCACCACCGTAAATGAACGCGACAAGTCAGCTGTCAATTACAATTAGACGATGAATAGATAATCTAATAAAAATCAACAATAGCCCATTGTTAACCTGCTCCTCCCTATCAAAAAAATGTGACATCCCGTCATTCAAATGCGCCCCACGAAGAGTTCGTGTCAAAACATTGAGTCAAGAGGCATAAGTGGGAGCTGAAAGGAGGGCGGAATGACAGGGAAGAGTAAAAGACACAAATATGACACTTGAATATCAATTGTTTTAAACATTTAAAATTCGATGTCTCCCGGCGGGATTGCTTTTCTATTCATCTCAATAACCCGAAATGGATCGTGTAAGTGAGACTTGTTTTTCGTAGCTTTATTTCGTGTCGATTAAAAAACGCCTCTCTCACACGTCAACTTTAGCTCGAGAGACATATGACGAGGGAGGTGGTGATGGTTTACTTATTGCTGATGTTATACGCTACTTTCACATTATGGCATAAAAGCAGACCACCTGCGTTTTAAACTTGGACACTCAGGAGAAACTTGAACCCCGGATGTAACCTCTCTTTTGCCAAATCAACATCTACTTATACTTCACCTAAACCCTTTGGTGTTTGACAACTTTTTTGGTAGGGGGCACGTATATATAAAAACTCCTGTGCGCATCGCGGCCCTCATCATAAACCATATCAACGTTAGCAACAGTGCATCGTATCGGAGATTTAACAGATACTCGGCTCTGCAAACAAATAATACAACTTATCAAATCATACAGGCCTAGCCTTCTGCATTTAAATTAAGACTTTTTGACTTTGGGATTGGATCTTCTTTTTAAAAATTGGCACCCTCCTTGGAGCTTTTTGTATCATCATCAGTGCATGCAACGTTTAACTTGGATTTAGTTTGCCGGCCAGGTTTTACATTCCGCTAACGACTTTGGTCTAAGATGCCTCTCCCTGCAAGTAAGTACGATTATCATAGCCTTCTTTAACCCTTTCGAAGCGGCAGGCGTCTGCATACGACGACATTCCAAAAGTTTACAAAATGTTTCAAAAATGTTAAAATTATTGAATTACATTATCATATTTGGAATCACCATGAGTAATGCATTGAAATAAGTACAAACATGCCTAGAATTGGTTCAGTAATCCTTGAGATAAACCTTTAAAAGTTGGGAAAGGTTTTGAAAAAATCTGAGTTCTATATGGTCAAAATAATATAGCCTCGTGGAAAGTGTTAATGTTATAATTAAGAACACAAATTTGTCTTATAAAGATAACGTGTGTCTATATCATGTCTTTGCCAGCATAACTTAAAGGTATATAGGCCTATACACATGGAAAAAAGTATCGCACCACTTGTTGAAAAGTGCAAATATGGCCTCGAATTTTGCCACCATGGTGTGATATTAAGGTTCATTTGTTTGCGTAAGCTGTCCAACAAAATGTTATGCAATAAAAGGGCCACATTTTAGTTTGTGATGTAATCGATGTAATGTTTTGCAAGGCCAAAGGAAAAATGCATAAAACAAGTTTGGGTAAAACGCGATATTGAGAGGCCCAATGATTAATCTCTATAGTTGTAATCCTTGGTAACACGTTCAAGTCTTCCAAGGTCAAAGGTCATCTGGGGTCAAATTTCAAAAGTTGCTCGATTGTCCTCAAACATGAAAAAACTCCCCTTTACGTACGCCCAACGGTTATGGGGTCAAAGGTCAAAACAGGTCCAATTTTAATTAATTTCAAATGACAAAAGCAATATTGCGGAAGTGTTGACCTAGGTCAAATAAATTTAAAAAAATCAACGGTGACCTCATCGTATATGCTGAATTTATGAGCAACAAAAAAATGGCATGTTTGGGCTAATTCACTGAATTGTAGCCTATAACGTATAAATGAAACACTTCTTGCGCCAAATACAGAACTAATATAATGACTATTTTAAGTTTTAAAGTCTATTCAATATCGAGTTATACCCAAACTTGTTTCATGCATGTTTTTGGACAAAAGCATGCATTTTCTCCTTGGCCATGAAAAACATCACATTGATTACGTCACAAACTAAAATGTTGCCCTTTTATTGCATAGCATTTTGTTGGACAGCTTACGCAAACAAATGATCCTTAATATCACACCATGGTGGCAAAATTCGAGGCCACATTTGCACTTTTCAACAACAAAAAAGTGGTGCGATACTTTTTTCCATGTGTATAGATGTTCCGATTTTCAACTTGAAGTTTTCTTTTCGACATAAAAGGTCATCCTTAAAAGAGTTGTATTCCAAAGTTTGAGTTGCATAACACTTTTAGTATGACTTGTAGCACGAGGCAGCGTAGCTGCCGAGAGCTATAAGGAATTATTAGTACTCATCGACAGTACTGGTATTAGTGATGATTTATATGGCAGAACTCTGCTGTACAAACCCCTGCACAGTTGGACACTGATAGAACTTAGAAGTTTTGATTCAAGCAACACACTGATCAAGATAGACAATCATCTACTAAACACACACACACCAAGTTGGGATATAATTAATCAGGTTATTTACGATGTCAAATTTACAGCACTGGACTGGCTGTGTACGTGTATGTGCTTTATGGTTCTTATTTTAGACGCACAAGATGCCGTGAAATGTGCCCATTGAGTTGTACACAAACTATATTGGTGCTTAACCACCTTTCGCGGTAATTCGATGCTATTTCACCGATTTCTTCGTAATCATACTGATTTGGACCGTCAAATTTTAGAATGTTAATCAGAAAAATATGATCTTTCATATGATATGAAAATCTCCATATGTTTGAGAAAAATCTGTGCTATGAAAATGTGATCGGGTCATCTACCTTTAACATTAGTATCATGCTCGTATTGTTATTTCTATGAGAAGCGCGCACATATAGAGCGATTACTGATTATGGTGCAGCCTAATGTCAAATTAATGTTATTAAAAATTGTTGAATATGTGTATATATAGACATAGCCTTTATGACCAAATTTATATTATTCAAATTGATGGAAGTTCACTGCGCGAATTAAAGTTATAGCCTCGTGAAGATCAATCATAGGCAATGACGTAGAGCCTATAAGGACCGACCAGACGGGACCCGTCCCTTGATGCCTCTCCCTTTCCCCATGCACCACCAAATAAAATTGTATGTGGGTCTTTTACTTCATTATATTCTTCATATTTTTCTTATTTTCATCATTCAGCCGCATGGATGCCTAGGCCTTTTAAGTTTTAAGCCTGGTCCGAACCAGTCTGTCAGGCGGACCCAAGTGTGTACGTGACCGACCGTGTAAACACACAAGCAAACCATGACAATTATCAACCCAAATTAATCGGTTATTGCCCCCCCCCCCCACCCTGATCACTTGTTTTCATCTTGCTCTTTCTCAAATTGAAGACCTCAGACCCTATTACGCCAGCGCCATATGACAATAGGCTCACACTATGATTGAACCCTGATGATTTTTGAGACATTTTCAAATTATTAGAAAAAATAAAGATTGCTTTAAAAACCATAAGCACAGTTTCACAATGTGTGTATTTTTTTTGTATATTTACAGTTTATACCCCGCTTCCCCCAAAGTACACGCACGAGCATTTGATTGCGGACTCACCCCTCTGGAAACGCGACACGGTTCAACAACCGACGACGCGTACGACATTTCCGACCATCTCAGCATCACCCCGGGAACTCCGAGAAAAGGAGTCTAAATTTATTCTCGACTGCATTGTGATGGAGAAGCGACGGTACAAATGGTCTGCTGATATTATACCCAAGTACGACGCCCGAGAAGACGAGAATGCGGCCCACTATTTCAAATCGCCGCTTGTACAGAGGATATTAAGGAGGACCATTGGAGGGGGAGACTCAGAGGTAGGCGCTTTTCAAACCTATCACCGTATTTAATTAATCATAATTTCAATTGTGTATTGTATCAATCATTTGTGACCCCGGGGCTAGTCAGATCATATCATGCTATTATAAGCAAGCGTGGCCCGCAAAACTCCCCATACAGCTTACGTTTTCTTCATTGCATTTCATTAAGGACATTCATATCAATGTTTTACCACGATAAAAGAACCATATTTCCACCATTTTGGCTTAAAAAATAGTGAATTTATATTCAAATTTCCGGAAAGTACCGGAAACTCTCGCTCGGAAATGGCCATAATTTTGGACCCAAACATACTACTTCTTTGAACATTTGATGTCGAGTTATACATAGGCGTGCGCAGGATTTTTTTACCCGGGGGGGGGGGGGGGGGGGGGGGGGGGCTTAAAAATAAAATAAATTTCATTGGTACAGTTGTAAAACAAAGTTTTAAAAAGATGTATTTTGTAACTCTCTTTCATGTTTAGCACATAACTCAATTTCTACAAAGAGTTAGTTAGCTTCTTTTGGAACTAAGCTCTTCAAATTATAGACTAGGACATACTGGCGTGAATTAAATTAACAATTACCTGGCGTGAATTAAATTAACAATTACCTTAAAAATACATGGTCTCGAACCCGGTCCCTCTTCACTATCGCGGCGAAGAACTAACGTATATTAAAAATCATTTTATGTGTCCTTTTATTTTTTTCGGTCGAGAGGTTTGAAATCCATATCCTCTTTTTAGGGGTGTTTTATCTCAAACTGTCTAATTTGACTGGTTTTTTTTCTTCTCGCGATTTGGGATAATTTTTTTTCTAGCGATTTGGGACCCATGTTTTAGGCCCTTTCTAGCACAAATCGTACCCCATGTTTAGGCAAATGTTTGCACAGCAACGCCAATTAGAGCGACTCATTATACTAGTGTATACTTTAAAAACCCTCTGAGTACCACCCCCCTCCCACCCGTGTTAGGGACGCACCATTTGATATTCAGTGGGGGGTAGGAAGTTGGATTTGGGTTTGTTTTTTGTTTTTTGGCCGCCGTAAGGTTTTTTTAATTTTTTTAATGTACCCATTCATATTGAGTTGAGTGGGGGTAGATTTTTTTTTTTTTTTACTCATCAGGGGGGCGGGGATTTTTTTGTTGTTGCCTGCATAGAGGGGGATTTGTTTTTCCAAAAACTTCCTACCCCCCCCCCCCCCCCCCACCCCCCCTGAAAATCTAATGGTGCGTCCCTTACTTCTTTGCGTTGCCTGCCTACTCTTGACCTTTGATGTTTACTTTTCTTGAATGTATGACCAGGAAAGGTGAGAACAGATTGCACGTAATATTTGCATCATACAGAATTTTAATGTTAATGTATATTTTTTGAACCGATTAGACTGGTAGTGAGAGCGAAAGAGGACTCGCTTCCAAACATGACTCCCTGAACAAACTCTCGACGCGACGACGAGTAGCCAGGAGTCCATCACCGGAGACCATGAAAACCAGGAGAGATAGCTTCCTCAACAACAGCGTGGATGACACCAACAGAGTGACCAAATATAAACCTCTCAACCCATCGTATGATGCAATACAGGACAGACATGCTCGTCAATATTTTACCCGTAAAGGAGTGCCTCAAATATTGGCGAGTACTTTGCCCGATTTACAGCAGCACTATGCCGGAGTATCTGTGAAGAATGATAGAGGTGAGTTGCTTATTTTATTTTTGTATTCCCCCCCCCCCCCCCCCCCCCCACCCCCACTGTCAACCACCCACCCACTAACCAAACCATACACCCCACCAGTTATACCATGGGTTTATATCCAAAGGCTGCGAACTCTTTATCTTTCTGAAACGTTTACTGTGACTGGAAACAGAGACTAAAGTTAATTTTGATACCGGAAGTGACCGTTACTAGGCAACAGTAATTGATTGGTATATCCACTTGTTCTGGCTTAGTGGTATATCGTGCTGTTGTTCAATTCAATTCAACGGAGTTTGTATACACTTTTGTCCCGCGGTGATCGTGTAATTCATCTAGTGATTGTACAACAGCGACCGATCCTTGAACACAGTATACAACGACAACAGCATTCTAAGTCCATTTCCGAGGTGCATGAACTCCAAATCGACTACTATATAAATACCAATCACCACCAAAAGTTCTGTTTAAACTACCGTCTCGAACAACTTGATTTAACAACAAATACAAGATGGCAGATCGAGGAAACAGTCCCACAAACGCCAAGGAGGCCAGTCCCAGCAGAGAAGGCAGTGCCAAAAAGGGAAGCAGTCCCACCAGCTCCAAGAATGGGAAGAAGGACAAGAAAACTACGGTGAAATCCCCCCGCGGTCCACCCTCACCGAGTCCGGAAGAATTCGCTCGTCTAGAGAAGAACTTCCTACTGGACTGCATTGCAGTGGACTGCATTGCCAAAGACTATTCTTGTGCGCAGCCCAAACTCGGTCCAGCAATTCCTCCGTATAACTCACAGAAGGATAAGCACGTTAAAGAGTATTTCACGCGGGAACAAGTTGATGATACACTACGTAAAACTCAACAGGTAAAAAAGAGGGTAAAGCTTTATATAGGCCGGGAGCTGAGGTTGGGAAAATATATCCCCCTAGTGGGGATGGGGGTAATTAGTAAGGCCGTAACTTTAGGCACAGATAGTCCTTTAGGCCTCCCATCATGAAATGGATACTTGCAGTGTTGTGAGTGTGACCATGGTGTGACCATACTACATCCTCAGGGGGGCTTCCCTAGTACAGGAAACCCATACGTTGGTTTTTTTCCCCCTACCAAATGGGGACAGATAGTGAAACATGTAAAATACCCTATGACAATGATGAATAATACCAACTGATGACAAATATCACTAAGTATGATTTGTTGTACTACTACTAGGGCTTCCCCCAAAAAATATTTATTTGTCCCCCCACTTTTCCCCCACCAAAAAAACCACACAATTCAATTTAGTTTAAATTATAAAAAAATTGACAATTTTAGTATAACAACTTAAAAAGGTATGTTTTTTCCACGCTGCACGCGCATTTTTAATAAACAAAATTAGACCAAATGTTCATTTTTTTCTTTTTTATAAAATCGTTTTGAAAGCCATTTAAACCACTATCTTACCAGTATTATACCCAAGACAACTTTCAATACAATCCAAACACCATTGCCAGGGCGAGAAAAAATGTTTTATTTCCCGGGAATCAAGTCAAATTGTTCACAATATTTTACATATTTTATTTTTAGCCATAGATCCCTTCATATTGCCAAAATTTCCCTTCAGATCTCCAAATTTCCCTCCAGATCTTCAAATTTCCCTGGAATGAGCTTCCCATATTCCCTGCCTTTTCCTGCTGTGACCATTGCCTTACTTATTGTCTATTATAACCTTTTTTGTTGGTTGAAATTTAAACGCATCTGTACTCTTTGTACATCTTTGTATTTCTTAGGACAAAGGCGGTTGCTCAATCGACGGTCCAGTGATAGACAGATTCTTGGAATCGGGATCAGGCTACCGGTATCTCCATGCACGCAATGACGCACCTAGAGCAGCACATGGTAAGTACCGATATCTCCATGCGCGTAATGATGCACCCCCGGGGTGCTCAGTGGTCATTACAAGAGGGGTATCATGCGTGTCCAAGAAATCACGTAATTAGGGTAGTTTTTCAAGGTGGGGCACGTTACGTACGTAACCTGAATAGGGTATCAAAACAAGCCAAATCAAATAAAAAGGGTATATTTTTACATCATTGGCTTTCGTATTTAGGGTCCTTATTTGCTCCATGAGGATTATAAATAGCCATGATACAAGGGCTAGATATATTTCTATAATTGTATCCTTCGCAAGTGATCTGATAGATCAGCTCGGCATTTGTTTCATAATACTTTTGGCTTATTAGGGAAGGAAAAAAGGGTTAGAAATGTGTCATACGTGGTAAGAGGTTTAAACTATACAAATTACTTGCTTAGGGTAGCAAAATATTTTGAGTACTTGTTTAGGGTATTGGAAATACTGATATTACTTGCTTAGGGTATGTAAAATACTGTACCATACTTGTTTATGGGTGCTTTTTCACATTAACACGATTACGTATTTAGGGTACTTTTTGAAAGTCCTTGGACGCGCATGATACCCCCCCCCCCCCCCTTGTAATGACCACTGAGCACCCCGGGGATGCACCTAGAGCGGCACATGGTAAGAAATCACTAAATCAAGAGATCTAGTGTGGCAACACTTGGATATCACATTGTTTTGTTGACCCGGAAGGGGGGGGGGGGGGGATGCATTGTTTTGGAAGCCAATTTGTACCAAGAAACAATGCAATAAGCACAGCATTAACATTATTGCTGTGCACCTTCAGGAACAGCCTCCGTAAAACTGCCGTAACTTCTTTATTATTCATTAAATCTATATAAAAGTATACATTTTCTTGCAGAAAAGGGTTCAATGAATCCAACCATGATCATGAAATTGACCATTTTGGGAGAAAATTATAAAAAACACGTTTTTTTACCCATTTTAGGTTTGGAAAAGATAACTCAAAATATATTTTGTTAAATTTTATCATACTAGTTTTATTATATTCCTCATGCAATTCCCTAGGAATAGTTTTTATATTTTATTTTTTACTTTATTATTTTTTGAATTATCGAACAAAAAGTGCCACAAATATGGTTTTTTTTACCAAAAAACATGATTTTCACGATTTTGGAGGTTAAAAACCAGGTTTTTTAGCACTTTTTGGTCTGTAATTCAAAAAATAATAAAGTTAAAAAAATATTAAAAAAACGATTCCTAGGGAATTGCATGAGGAATATACTAAAACTAGTTTGACAAAATTTAACAAAATATATTTTGAGTTATCTTTTCCAAACCTAAAATGGGTCAAAAAACATGTTTTTTATAATTTTCTCCAAAATGGTCAATTTCATGATCATAGTTGGATTCATTGAACCCTTTCCTGCAAAAAAATGTATACTTTTATTAAGATTAAATGAATAATGAAGAAGTTACGGCAGTTTTACGGACGCTATGCGAAGGTGCACAGCCCCCTTATGCATTCAGGAAAATTGAGGGCACTACAACCGCTTTCAGACTCAAATGGAAGACGATCTGTAATTTTTGCCTGTGATTTATTGTTAAAGGCTTAAGCAATGCATCAAAGGAATTTTTGGGAAATTTTGTGGGGTCACTCTCAAGACTAGCTTCCAACATGTGTTGGCAACAAGTATTTGTTTGCAAGTCCAAGACAAGACACAAGTCATTTATTGCATAGCCAATTGTGAAGTTGCAAATCATATTGATGGCTAGAATCTACAACTCTGATGATACCCACACCTTTGTGTAGAAGTGCTCTTTCCCCCAGACAAGTACTCCCCTCCCACCAGACAAGTGCTCCCCTCCCACCAGACAAGTGCTCCCCTACCCAGACAAGTGCTCCCCTACCCCAGACAAGTGCTCCTCTCTCCCATACAAGTGCTCCCTCCCCAGAGAACAATTTAGTACAATATTAAAAGTGTTATAAAAAATGGTAGATTTTCATACACAAATAAAAATTGTTCATTTGACAAAAATCAAATTTCAAATTCACTAATTATGGGTAGGCTGGCGTGACAACAGTTTGTTGGGTGTATATATGATGTGATTTTGTGTTTGTTTGTTTTGTGTTTACTTTAAATTATACACTGTAAAACAGTGTTAAGAAATCACAGACAAGTGTTTAGCATTTAAACACTTGAATTGTTTAGCTCCTCAACATTCTAAACACATAATTGTGCGAACAGATTTAGGGTCTCAACATCAAAGTGTTTAAATTCTCAACATTTAACTCTCTAAACACTTTACTTTAACTGTCCGTGATTTCTAAATACTGTTTTGCTGTGTATTCTTTGTCATTAGCATGTTTTTATCACAGATTTGTGGGTTTTTTAACCCAACCGTTAGAATAATCTACTATATATTAATCTACTATATATTAAATCAAACATATTTTCTTCATTTGATCTTCTTATAACAGCTGGACATTCGGAAGAACAGGTTACCGGTCACGCCTCATTTCTATCGGATGCCAAGCCCAACTTCGGCTATCATGGTGAATATGGATACCGACGTAACACACCGTGGGTAAGACAGAAGCCTTCGGAGTTTGGCACTGATGGCAGATCACCACTTCACTGAGATGGACAAGAGAATACAGTCTGGTATGAGACGTTTTGGACAAGACAAGACCGTCTAGTATGGGACGTTTTGGACAAGACAAGACAGTCTGGTATGGGACGTTTTGGACAAGACAAGACCGTCTGGTATGGGACGTTTTGGACAAGACAAGACCGTCTGGTATGGGACGTTTTGGACAATACAAGACAGTCTGGTATGGGACGTTTTGGACAAGACAAGACCGTCTGGTATGGGACGTTTTGGACAAGACAAGACCGTCTGGTATGGGACGTTTTGGACAAGACAAGATAGTCTGGTATGGGACGTTTTGGACAAGACAAGACCGTCTGGTATGGGACGTTTTGGACAAGACAAGACCGTCTGGTATGGGACGTTTTGGACAAGACAAGACCGTCTGGTATGGGACGTTTTGGACAAGACAAGACCGTCTGGTATGGGACGTTTTGGACAAGACAAGACCGTCTGGTATGGGACGTTTTGGACAAGAGAAGACAGTCTGGTATGGGACGTTTTGGACAAGACAAGACAGTCTGGTAGGGGACGTTTTGGACAAGACAAGACAGTCTGGTATGGGACGTTTTGGACAAGACAGACAGTCTGGTAGGGGACGTTTGGCACAGAACGACAGATCAAAGCTAGAATTGTGAATCTTACTACGATCCCTTTTAGATTGACCCTCTGTGGATGGCCCCAGATCATTGACTGCAGGGCTACAACTACGAGCCAATGAGTTAGCTTGTGAAGCAAGCATGGCCAGATAATAGCAATGGCATAAAGGAGCAACCATAGGAACAACCTTAACCTGAAAAGGGGTTATGTTTAACTACCTATTTTTAAGTGTGTATAAAAGACAGTACAGTAGAGACACAGATTGATGAAGCTTCTAGCTTAGGAGTGAAACGTTACATGTAATGCAAGCACCATTACTTGCATTGCATGAGCTTCTCCAAATATGCTTATGCACTTATCAATTGTAACCCCGACCCTGGGGGACCTGGGACATGGCGGGGACCATGCAGGGACTAGTGGGGTCGTACAAAATATGGGGCCCCCACCCTGCGGGGACCGAACATGACTGTACCAGGGACTTCACATGGGTAAATGTGTACATCCCGGCCCAAATCCATGCTAGTCCTGCGGTCGGGGTTGCAATTGATAAGTGCATAACTAACAAGTCCAGATGATCCTCTTTTAATGGCTTTTATGAGACCTCAACAAAAACCTGGCTTCTGAACAGTTCTTCAATTGAAAGAAATGTTGTTATTTAATATGTTGTATCAATTCGTATTATACCTTTATATGTAAATAATTTAGAAATTATGTGTATAATTATATGTAAAATAAAAAGAAATTATGAAACATAAAGAGTGAAATATTTTTGTTTATTTTCGTGTATTTCCTTAGCTTTGATCAGGCTTCTAAAATTATTTCACTAAAGTAAGGCAGTCCCAGATTTTCCGTAGCCATCTGGCGTTTCTAACAGGGACATCCGACCCTTAATTCCACATAAAGCTGAGTACAGCGTGCTAACTGCTAAACCAGTGGCTGCACTACAGGGGGCAAGGGGGGGGGGGGTCCCCCCCCAAAAAAAATTAAATCTAGTTCAAAATAGGCAAAAATATACAATTTCAGCATAAAAAGGCATTTTTCCCGCGCTGTGCGCACATTTTCTTACTAAATTAGACCAAATGTTGACAATTTTAGCATAAAACAGCTAAATTTTGCGTGCATTTTCATACTTAGTATATATTAGACCAAATTTGACAATTTAAGCTTAAAATGGCACACAAAAATGTGCACGTTTTCTTGCCCCCCCCCCCCCCCCCCCCTCACTCTTAGAAAAAAGGGTGCTTCATGGGTTCTTGGCTGTCCCGTATATGGAACCCGCCGGTTTAAAGGTTCCCCCAAAACTTCTGTAGAGAACCTTAGGTTCTAAAGACGCATTTTTCGTTCTTTTGGAACCTTTAAGGTTCTTTTTGGAACTTTTGTTCTATAAAGGGTTCCATATACGGCACAGCCGAGAACCCCTGAAGCACCCTTTTTTCTTAGAGTGTTTAGCCCCCCCCCCCCCACCCCCACCCACAAAATGATGAGGCTGGTGCCGCCACTGCATAAAACATTACCAACAGTTGATATCTATTAATTTTGAAGTGGAAATCAAAATTAGTGGACACAAAAAATTACATGTATATCATTTAAATTGAGCTTTGTGCCAAATAATAGTAATTTATGTTATGAGTTTCAAAAGAGTCCATATTTTCTGTCAGAAACGTCCGATTTTTAAAATTCAAAATTCCTCAAAAAGCTAAAGGTTTCTAGATGTTTAAATCATAACCATTTGACCGATAACAATGGGCCCGGGGTATTCATGGCTAAATAAATAGCACATTTCCCGGTATAAATCATTCTGGAACACCCTGTATAGGGTAAGCCACCCCTCCCCTCCAAATCCGACCGACCGTGACGTTTTTAACCTTTTCCCCCATTTTTTTGTTCAAAAAAAAAAAAAAATCACCTTTTTTGTTGGGGAAAAAAATAAATATCATCAAAATGGAAGAAAAACATGTTTTGAAACACCACTTTTTTAACATTGAGATATTTGTGTTTTGCGTATGTATTGTTATTTGTGAGTGTTCATATTGATACTTGATACAGGATTTAAAACAAAAAAATCCGACCTACCGACCCAACTTTTTTTGTGCATCTATGGACAAACAAACCATTAATTTTTTGGGCCTAAATGGGAAATTCTTCTTCCTGCATGCAGAAATTTAACCTGTCTAAATAAATGGTTTTTAATCTTTATGAATGATTGGTATAAACACACTATTGACACGATTGATGCTTTCCTACCACACTTCTCCTACATGCTTTCTCTCCTACTGAGCAACATTGAACATTGCACAGAAAACATTCATTCATCAAATTTGTGGATTATAGCTAATGATTAGATCCAGAATAAAAAGGAATAGGTCTAGTCCAAAAGCATTAGGTTTTTACCCAGAAAACAAATCATGCAAATCATTAAATTAAGTTGATAGGCATACCAAGTGGTTCGTCTTGGTATATATGAGGATTCTAAAAATGTATAGTGTGTCCAACTTCCGATGTTTTGTTTACAGAGATATTAAGCAAAATATGAACAGGGCATTGACCTTTGCATTTGGGGTCAGAATGTCAACTTGCTCTGATGAGATTCTAATGATTTATTGATACATCAATGTATTGTTTAAAATACATCTAATATTCAAATATTCTGTGTTTGTTCTGGATAATATAAATGGTAAATTTGTTTTTCTGCTCAAATTGAACTATCAACATTTAGTAGGTATTATAATTGATTATATTCAATTACATACTGAATGACGATGTTTATAATAAAAGAGTTATAATCGTCTCAGTATGTGGCAAACGAGATTAGATCAAGACTTTTCTTTTCTAATTATGTCGGAAGGCTGACAGCAGAATTAGAATTTCTCCCAAGAAATATTTTGTTGCCCCCCCCCCCCCCCCCCCCATTAGTTAAATTAGTTAAAATTAGAAAAAATAGACAATTCTAGCATAAAAAGGCAAATTTTTAAAACTAAATTAGACCAAATTAGACCAAATGTTGACAATTTGAGCATAAAACAGCTAAATTATGTGCGCAAGCGCGCACCAAATTAGTTAATATTATACAAAATTTGACAATTTAAACATAGAATGGCACAAAAAAATGTGCGCGCTTCACGCGCATCATTTTTGTTCATGCCCCCCTAAAAAATTCTTGCCACCCTTTTGCCCCTCCAAAATTATGAGGCTGGTGCCGCCACTGGTCCCTGCTGATCGACCGGCCGGGTGAACAAACAAACCAACAAAAAACATGAAAAGTGGCCAAAGCTGAATTTGACATGCCTGAGTAGATTGTGATAATTTGATCATTGAAAGCGCCCAAATGGATAGAAAAGGATTGCTGAACATATGATTAATTTACATCAAATTTTTATTTTTTCATGCCCCAAAAAAAAAAAATTGTTTGACATAAGGACATTTTTTGACCTGTCTCGTAGTGTTGCCATATTGACAATCCCCAGTAGCCGTAGCCACCTAGTTCTGTTTTTCCCTAGGTTATTTTCCCAGTCTGTTTTTCCGGGTGTGTGAAAGAGTGCCCTCTATATATAATATATAGATATAGCTATTTGATTCGTCACAATTTATCGATGGCGCTATTTACATTCGCCACAACATCCCTGTTAATGGTTAAAGGTGCACACTAACTACGGTATTACGATCAATGTGCGATCACGCAGCTAGGCCCTAAAATGACGAGTGATTTTGTGAAATAATATGGTCCGTTTTTCCGCAAAAAAAGACATCCAATTTGATGTTTTCGGATTTAATGAAACGTATTCAATATACTTTGTGAACAAAACTGGTTAATTGAATGTAATTTCGTGATTTTACCATCGTATGAATACACATATCGCTTTGCGCTAAAATGCGGTATTTCAGTATCGAAAATTCAGGCCTGTTCTAAAGTGGCGTAGATAGAAAATCTAGTCGGTCACCTCGACCTGATCAGATTTATACAATCACAAACTTTCATAATATGAGTTGCACGGTAACTCGAAATATACACAATCTTCCAAAGCTATTTTCCCATAGGAAAGCATTGCGGAACGCAATCGTGGCGTTCACCCTTTACTTAGGATAATATTTCTAATTATTACTTTATATACACAGAATTTGAGGGAAATGTTAATCTTTGACATATTTTGTCCATTATCCTGGACACTAAATTTCAAAATAACATATTAGATTTGATGCAGACCATTCTCTTTGCACAGAAAATGGGGCATTGAGAGACTGTCGAGAAAAAAATCTACTACTGATAGCATTTACTCGTTTGCAATGCTACCTATAGGGGCCTACTGATAATAGAATACAAGTTTGTAATGCTATCTACGACTGATAACATTAACAAGTTTGTAATGATATCTATATACAACTGTTGGCATTTACACGTTTGCAAAAGCTATACCTATTAGATGATAGCATTTACATGTTTGCAATGCTACCTACTATACTAATAGCATTTAGGCCTACACGTTTGTAATGCTATCTAATCCTGATAGCATTAATCCTGATAGCATTTACACGTTTGTAATGATATCTATACTACTGGTAGCATTTACATTTACACGTTTGTAATCGGCTATCTATAATACTGCTGATAGCATTTACACGTTTGTAGTGCAATATACTACTGATAGCATTTATATCCACTACTGATAGCATTTACACGTTTGTAATGCTATCTACTACTGATAGCATTTACACGTTTGTAATGCTATCTACTACTGATAGCATTTATATCCACTACTGATAGCATTTACAAGTTGGTAATGATATCTACTACTGATAGCATTTACACGTTTGTAATGCTATCTACTACTGATAGCATTTACACGTTTGTAATGATATCTATATTACTGTTAACATTTACACGTTTGTAATGCTATCTACTACATTTATATGTTTGCAATGCTATCTACTATTGATAGCATTTATTTGTTTGCAATGCTATCTACTGCTGATATCATTACGGCTTGTAATGCTT
Organism: Ophiura sarsii; assembly: GCA_035610835.1. Lineage (NCBI taxonomy): Eukaryota > Metazoa > Echinodermata > Ophiuroidea > Amphilepidida > Ophiuridae > Ophiura > Ophiura sarsii. The sequence continues at coordinate 64,253,186 of CM069456.1, forward strand.
TCTACTACTGATAGCATTTAGTTGTTTGCAATGATATCTCCTACTGATAGCATTTACACGTTTGTAATGCTATCTAATCCTGATAGCATTTACACGATTGTATATGATATCTATACTACTGGTAGCATTTACACGTTTGTAATGCTATATATAATACTGCTGATAGCATTTACACGTTTGTAGTGCAATCTACTACTGATAGCATTTACACGTTTGTTATGCTATCTACTACTGAAAGCATTACACGTTTTCAATTCTATCTACTACTACTGATACTAGCATTAAACATGTTTGTAATGCTATCTACTACTGATAGTAAGTTACACGTTTGTAATGGTATATATATACTACTGAGTGATAGCATTTACACGTTTGTAATGATATCTATACTATAGCATTTACACGTTTGTAATGCTATCTACTTGGTAGCATTTATTTGTTTGCAATGCTATCTACTATTTATAGCATTTATTTGTTTGCAATGCTATCTACTGCTGATATCATTACGGCTTGTAATGCTTTCTACTACTGATAGCATTTAGTTGTTTGCAATGCTATCTACTACTGAAAGCATTTACACATTTGTAATGCTATCTACTGCTGTTACCATTTACACGTTTGTAATGCTATCTACTTGATAGCATTTATTTGTTTACAATGCTATCTACTACTGATAGAACTTGTTTGTTTAAAATGCTATCTACTACTGATAGCATTTATTTGTTTGCAATGCTATCTACTGCTGATATCATTACGGTTTGTAATGCTATCTACTACTGATAATATTTTGTTGTTTGTAATGCTATCTACTACTGGTAGCATATGCTATCTACTACTATTTATTTGTTTGCAATGCTATCTATTATTTATAGCATTTATACGTTTGTAATGCTACCTACTACTGATAGCATTTAAACTTTTGCAGTTTTATCTACTACTGTTAGCATTTACACGGTTGTAATGATATCTACCACTAATAGCATTTACACGTTTCTAATGCTATCTACTACTGATAGAATTTACACGTTTCTGATGCTATCTACTACTGATAGCATTTACACGGTTGTAATGATATCCACTACTGATAGCATTTACACGTTTCTTTCTAATGCTATCTACTACTGATAGCATTTACACGTTTGTAATGATGTCTACTACTGATAGCATTTGCACATTGGTAATGCTATCTATTACTGTTAACATTTACACATTTGTAATGTTATCTACTACTGATAGCATTTACACGTTTGCAATGCTATCTGCTACTGATAATATTTATTTGTTTGCAATGCTATCTACTGCTGATATCATTACGGTTTGTAATGCTATCAACTACTACTCATTTACACGTTTGCAATGCTATCTACCACTGATAGCATTTACACGTTTGCAATGCTGGCTACTACTGGTAGCATTTATCTACTACTGATAGCATTTACACGTTTGTAATGATATCTACTACTGATAGCATTTATTTGTTTGCAATGTTATCTACTATTGACAGCATTTATTTGTTTGCAATGCTATATAATACTACTGATATCATTACGGTTTGTAATGCTATCTACTACTGATAGCATTTAGTTGTTTGTAATGCTATCTACTACTGGTAGCATTTATTTGCTTGCGATATCTACTACTGATAACATTTACACGTTTGTAATGCAATCTACTACTGGTAGGATTTATTGGTTTGCAATGCTATCTACTACTAGTGAGTACTACTGATAGCATTTACACATTTGTAATGCTATCTACTACTGTTAGCATTTACACATTTGTAATGCTATATACTACTGATAGTATTTACACGTTTGCAATGCTCTACTACTGGTAGCATATGCTATCTACTACTGTTAGTATTTAGACGGTTGTAATGATATCTACCGCTGATAGCATATACACGTTTGTAATTCTATCTACTTTGTAGCATTGACACGTTTGCAATGATATCTACTACTGTTAGCATTTAGACGGTTGTAATGATATCTACCACTGATAGCATTTACACGTTTGCAATGATATCTACCACTGATAGCATTTACACGTTTGCAATGCTATCTACTACTGATAGCATTTACACGTTTGTAATGCTATCTACTACTTATAGCATTTACAAGTTGGTAATGATATCTACTACTGATAGCATTTACACGTTTGAAATGCTATCTACTACTTATAGCATTTACAAGTTGGTAATGATATCTACTATTATATACCGCATACATATAGATTCCTGTCATTTGATTGGTTAAAAGTGAGGGGATAATCAAGCTATGCCTTCAATTTCAATATGACGTCATGAAAAACAACTATGCCCCGGGCATAGTCTTTTTTGATGACGTCACACTCACACCCCATGGTTCACGAGTCAAGCGATCCGCATTCCGCGACCCATTTGAAACACCTGAATCGCCCGGGCCGGCCCCGTTTGACGAAACGTAATATTAAAGACGGCGAACAATTTCGTTTTGAACACCCTGTATATATTTACGCGGTGCTTGACAGCTGACCTTTGACTTTTCGCAATTATTCGTCTGCTGTGTAAAGTTTTGTTTACAATTTTACATGATCAGTTTCGTGTTGTTGTACAGTTTTAAGAAATGACTAAAAAGCAAATAGCTCTGGTTGTGCTTGTTGACGAAGAAGGTATCAAAGATATCATGGATTCAGCTAGCCGAAATGCAAAGTGTCCAGTGAAATACGCTGTTAGAATATACCTCGGCCTCTAGCAGCAGTTTAGCGGTAAGAATATACAGTGACAAACTTCCGAATTCGGAAATCGATATTTTTGTCCGATTCTACTTTTTCCTTGGGTAACAGAACAATGAAGGTTTCATTGGTTGGCCTTAGGTGAATTAAGTCTATAGGAAATGTTCTTTTAACCAAACAAATGACAACAATCTATATATTTGGTATATAAATCAAATATTGACTGCTTTCATTCGGGTCATGTTCAAATTATAGGCCCTCGGTGATCTCAAAACCAGACTATGCCCCGAGGCGGAGCCGAGGGGCATAGTCTGGTTTTGAGATCACCTTGGGCCTATAATTTGACCATGCCCCTCATAGCAGTCAATATTTGTATACTGATAGCATTTACACGTTTGTAATGCTATCTACTACTTATAGCATTTACAAGTTGGTAATGATATCTACTACTGATAGCTTTTAAACGTTTGCAATGATATCTATTGATGATAGCACTTTTGTATATAATGCTATCCCGTTTGTAATGCTATCTGATAGCATTTACACGCTTGTAATGTTATCTCTACTGTTAACATTTACACGTTTGTAATGCTATCTACTACTGATAGCATTTACACGTTTGCAATGCTATCTACTATTGATAGCATTTACACGGTTTGTAATGCTATCTACTACTGATAGCATTTACACGTTTGTAATGCTATCTACTACGGATAGCATTTACAAGTTGGTAATGATATCTATTGATGATAGCACTTTTGTAATGCTATCACATTTGTTATGATATTTACTACTATAGCATGCATTTACACGTTTGTAATGCTATACTACTGATTGCATTTCTTCTTCTTCTTCGGCCTCCGTCAGATATGACGATTGGCTGCCATACGATCACATCTCCGGATCATCTTTCTCCAAGCTACTCTGTCTTGTGCCAGACGCTTGGCCTTTATAAGACTCATACCAGTCCATTCCTTGATGTTGTCAAACCATTGTTTCCTTTGACGACCTCTTTTCCTGCTGCCTTCCACTTTCCCTTCTATGATGTGGAGTGCCAGTAAGCTACCACTGCCTCTGATGATGTGCCCGAAGTAGGCCAGCTTTCTTTTGATAAGCTCTCCTAGCAGTTGTCGCTTTACACCAAGTTCTTTCAGGATACTTATGTTGGTTCTTTTCTCCTTCCAGTTAACTCTTAACATTCTTCTCCAGATCCACATTTCAGCAGCCATTACGCGATTTTCATCTGCTTTGATTAGAGTCCATCCCTCCAGACCGTAAAGGAGCACGCTCCATACCAATAATTTTACAATCTTTGTTTTTAGGTTTGTTGTGAGGTTGCGGTCATTCCATAGGTCCTGGAGTTCTATCATCCTTCCCTTGGCCATTCCGATTCTAGCTCTTATATCAGCTGTGCAACTGGCAGATGTGGTTTTCACAGAGCCTAGGTATTTGAAGCGACTGACTTGTTCAACATTCTCACCATCGATTGAGATATTATGCACAGGCTGTTCTTCTCCAGTTGTTAGAAGTTTTGTCTTTTTGACATTGAGCTTGAGATTTAGCTTCCTGCCTGCATCATTTACGGCTGTTGTTAGCCTCTCGATGTCTTCTTCAGAGGTTTCAAAAAGTGCAGTGTCATCGGCATATCTGAGATTTGAAATTGGTGTACCGCCTACTTTTATCCCATACTGGTTTACATCAGCGTCTCTCATGACTTTTTCTGTGTAGGAGACGAACATGTGTGGTGAAGCAATGCATCCCTGCCTCACACCTTTACCTAGGTTGAATTCATCTGTGTTTTCACCATTCCATCTGATCTTTGCCTTCTGATTCACATAGAGGGATTGAAGCAGTGCTACAAGATGTGCTGGAAATCCCATCTCTATCATTGCAGAGAAAAGCTTGATGTGGCTCACAGAGTCAAATGCTTTAGAATAATCTATGAACATGATGAAAGCTTTCTGACCTATTGCAATGATTTTCTCCATCAAGATCTGCAGACAAACCAGCATATCGACAGTACCCCTGCCTTTCCTGTAGGCGGCTTGCTCTTCTGGAAGTTCTTGGTCTAGTTTGGCTTTCAGGCGTAAGATAATGATCATCAGTAGCACCTTACTTGTATGGCTGATGAGGGCGATTGTCCTGTAGTTGGAGCACTGTTTGCGGTCGCCTGATTTGAACAGCATGACAAATTCTTGCACTTTCCAGTCATTTGGCCAGTCGCATTTTTGATCCAGATGCATGTACATAACTGATGTAGCGCTTTAATTCCGTGCTGGCCTGTTGATTTTATGAGCTCAGCAGGAATCCCATCAAGGCCTGGTGATTTCCCATCCTTGAGTTTCTTGACAGCATACATCACTTCATCCATTAGCGGTGGAGGTTCCATGTCATCGTCAAATGCTCTGTTCATTTTTGTCAGTGGTGTTTCTCCATCTGGACTTTCAAAGAGTGAGGCACCGTACTCTCTCCATCTGTTCATGATATTTGATGGTTCACTTATCACTGCTCCATCTGTGTTTTTTACACACGCTTGGTTTGATGGAGTGGATTTATTTCGGAGTGATCTGATCTGATTGAACATTGCTTTGGATTTTCCAGTTGCATCAAAGTCCTTTATTTGTAGACATTGCTCTTCAAGCCATACTGCCTTATCCCTTCTGATTTGTCTTTGAATTTCAGCACGCACTTCTTTATATCTCTCTACTTTGGCTGGTGAGATTTGCTTGCGTAGTTGACTTTTTTCCTCAGCTAGTTTCAACACTTCTTTGCTGATCCATGGTTTCTTTGGGGATCTTTTGACTCTTCCAAGTGTCTCCTCAGCTGTTTCAGATAAGATGGTTTTGTAAGTCATCCATAGTGATTCTGGAGATATGTTAGATGGGTCTTGAAGGAGAGCTTCTGCTTCAAATCGCTTTTCTGTCTCAGATTCAAACTTGGCTTTCGTAGTTGGGTCGTTGAGCATTTTCACATCCAGTTTGCCTTGTTTTCTCTTGTGTTTGTTACAGACTGGTTTTGCTCTCATCTTTCCTGCCAGTAGTAAGTGATCTGTGTCACAATCAGCACCAGGGTAGGATCGTACGTCTGTTATACTTGACTTCCATCTTTTGTTTATAAGGATGTAGTCAATCTGGTTTCTGTAGCAATCACCAGGTGATTTCCAGGTGTATAAATTCCTCTTCCGGTGTTTGAAGCACGTATTCATTACAGCCAGGTTGTTAGCACAGCAAAATTCAGCTAGCCTGTCTCCTCTTTCATTTCTTTCACCCAGACCAAACTTTCCAATTCCACATCTTTTGTCTTCTCCTTCTCCGATCTTTGCGTTCATGTCTCCCATAATTACACACACATCCCCTTTCTTTATGGTCTCCACTGCATTTTGGAGCTGCTCGTAAAATTCCTCTATAATGGCATCATTTTGTGTTGAAGTAGGAGCATATACCTGAAGGATGGTGATTGGTTTAGGTTTAGCATGGAGTCTTACAGCAAGGATCCGGTCAGAGATGGGGTTGTAGCTTGCTAGCGCTTTACGTGCTATTCCTTTTAGGGCAACAGCTACCCCACTCTCTCTTCCATTGTCTTCTTCCTTTGGTTTAAACCGGAGTGTAAAATTGTGGTGTACTCGTCTGGTTGGAAAGATCCTTCACCTCTCCATCTTGTTTCACAGAGACCAAGGACATCTAGATGTTGGCGGTGTGCTTCTTCCAATAGAAGTTCTAGTTTTCCCTCCTTGTTCATAGTCCTTACATTCCACGTTCCGATATGGAAACATCTCTTCTTCTTACTCATCAGGTTGACCTGAGACTGTTCAGTAGTGCTGCCGTCAAGCTGTACCCCCTCTGCGTGTAGTCCCGAGTTTCGGGTACCGCCGTCATCATTGACACACTTCACAGACTCTGCATCCTCTTCCTCAGTAACATCTCGGATGGGTACCCTAAGGGGCCCAGCACCCATCTGTTCACGTATTCTTATTGATCTGCGACTCATATTGGCATTCTCGGGAAAGAGTTTAAGACAGTGGGTTCCCGTTACCTTCTGTCCCAGTGCTGACCCGCTAACTGGGCTACCTATGGGTTCTACATAACTGATGTTATTTGTGTATGGATGTCCTCCAGGTTAAGTTGCAATGGCACTGTCAAGTACAACTGATGCTAGATGGCCGGTGGCTTTGTAGCTCTTTCGCCCTTGGATTTATAAAAATCATGGATGCCTAGCCATCCAATAGTTCTTTAACAATAAGTTAAAAGTAATATGCGAGATGATAATGCATCCTACTCAATACTCTATGATTGGGAGAAGGAAAAGGTAAAAGAGATAGTCACAGCACCAGTTGGCACCCACACTAACACCGTGTGGTTGCATTTACACGTTTGTAATGCTATCTACTACTGATTGCATTTACACGTTTGTAATGCTATCTACTACTGATTACATTTACACGTGTGTATGCTATCTACTATAATTACTGACAGCATTTACACGTTTGAAAAAGTTGAGATACGTGTGCTGCTCTCATCCCCCGGAAGGGTGGGTCGATAGAGTTTTTAGCCCGTTTTTAGCCCGTTTTTAGGCGTTCTATAGGGCTGAAAGGTTAAAACCTTTCAGCCCTATAGAACGCCTGGGCGTTCCTGGCAAATAAAGAAATACTTAAAAATGATCCCCCAACTAGTTGTCATCACTTAAATCCAAAGATATCAAGATTATCAAATTTTGTATCATTTTAAAGCTTACAATCTCCTCTTTAGTTAAAGGGACATTAAGTGGTGTTGAAAATTTTAAATGTTTAAAAATTTACTTCAGAATTCAAGATGAACATTAAAATTGCCATTATTGTTGTTTCTACTAGCAAAGACACAGCAAACCTTGATTAAAACAATATCATCGCTATTTATTTTGGGGCTTTTGGGGGCTCAAGCACCCCGGGTCCCCAGAGGGGGAAAATAAAAATAAAGAGAGGAGAGGAAGAAGGGAGAGGGAGGAGGAGGGGAGGAGGAGGGGAGGAGGAGGGGAGGAGGAGGGGAGGAGAAGGGGAGGCAAAAGGAGAGGCCGCGAGCTTTTATTAGTGTCTCTCACTTTATCTCTACGTCTCTGAACCATGTGAGTGTTTTACAACAAATGTAAAATAGTGATAGCAAGGAGAGTTTTAGGTCATCCAGGCAAGTTAAAACTCGCTCAACAGCTCGGCCCTCTGAATCCCCGCCAACGGCATTCCCACGCCACTAGTGGCGTAACCAGGGAGACAGTCCACCCCCCCCCCACCCCATTGGCAAAAGAGTAAAAAATAAAAAGGAAGAAAACGAGCATAGACAGTGCAGGGAGGGGGAGGGAACATCAATTATTCAAGCTTAACATGGTTTCAGGAACGTTTTCTGGACCATTATAGTGAAAAAACTATTCGATGTTTCTTTATTCAATTTATAAAAAGAGGGCTTAAGGAACGTTTTACTGGACCATTTAAATTTTAGTTTAAAAACTGACAGTTTGTATACGCGTAAGTTATTCAAGCTTAAAACATGATGGCTCAGGAACGTTTTTCTGGAGCTTTTTAGTGTTAGAATAGCCATTTTTGGCGCGCTTCGCGCGAATTGGTTTCAATATTTATTCAACCTTTGTAACAACATGTTTCAGGAACGTTTTCTGTACCATTTTAGTTAGAAAACTAGAAATTTTTGCAAGTTTCGAGCGAATTGGTTTCATTGTTTTATTATTCGAGCGTAACCAAAATGGCTTCATGAACGTTTTCCAGGACCATTTTAGTGTTAAAATTACCAGTTTTTGCGCGGTAGGCCTACGCACAAATTATGTTCAATGTTTTATTATTCAAGCTTAACAAGATTGCTTCATGAACGTTTCAGGACCATTTCAGTGTTAAAATAACCAATGTTTGCGCGCTACGCGCGGATTATTTTAAATGTTTTATTATTCAAGCTTAACAAGATGGCTTCAGAAACGGTTTTTGACCTTTCCTTTTACAATAGCCATTTAAAAAAAAAATGTTATTCAATTTGTAATGCTCGATTCGCGCTCATTTTTCTTTCAACATTATAACGGGTTTCAAAGCTCCGTAAATATTCTAAATATTATGTGGGGGGCGTAAAAAACTTCATACTGGACCTTGTAAGTGTTAAAAATGCCAATTTGTTCACGCTTTGCGCGTATTAGTTTCAATGTTTCATTAATCAAGCTGAACAAGATGGCTTCAGGAAAGTTTTCCATGATCATTTAAGTTTAAAAACTGAAAATCTTTGCGCACATTCTTCTACAGGTTTTAACATTATAATGGGTCTCGAACCACACCAACTATTATGTGGGGTACGTTAAATACTTCATACTGGACCTTTTAAGTGTTAAAAATACCAATTTGTTCACGCTTTGCGCGTATTAGTTTCAATGTTTCATTAATCAAGCTGAACAAGATGGCTTCAGGAAAGTTTTCCATGACCATATTAGTTTAAAAACTGGACAGGAATTGAATTTTCCGACAACTGAAAAAACACATCTGCCTTTGAGATTCTAAAGATGATTTATATAGGATAGTCCATGGATAAATTAATGTATTGTGTTACATACATCTAATATTTAAATATTCTGTGGTTTGTCAGGGTTAACTATCAACACTGAATGACGAGTCTCTCGAAAATTTGGCAACGGCAAATGAATGGGTCAATTTGTCCTTTTTCGAAAAATGTTGACGAAATCTGCTACATAGGGAACATTTTACAGATCTAATTTTTTCATACACCATCTAAAATTTAGAGTCAATTTTTATTTTGCTGGTGGCACATCCCTAAAAGGAGTGTCAATTGATTTACCTGTTGCAGCCTGTGGTTATACAGGTCTCATATATTAAAGCGAAAGGTACTGGTCCGAAACCCGGTGTGACAGAATTTTGTTTGATATTTTTCGACGTATATTATTGAAAAAGTGTAAGTCCAAGTCCAAGTTACTTCGGTTGCATTGCGAGTGCAACAAGTGATTGGATTCAAATGTGAGCTACGGAAAAACCGCGCCGGCCTCCCTGGAAATTAGCCTGATCCATTTGGAATGTGTCTCGTCGCGTGCGATCAATTACTGGGGAATCACACTTAATCTGCTCATGGAATAATTACCACTACCACCTCCGGTTTCTGAGGGTTTTACATATTTTGCGTGAAAAGAAAGGACTAAGGATTCACGTGCCCTAATCCGGTGACAATAAGCACTAACGACGTAGCAATGTTAACTTGATAATGTATTAAGGGGCGTGGAGACACACATACTTATCATTAGTTTAATACTATTTACTTAAGCCTATTCACGTAAAGTACTCCTCAAATTCAATAGCGTTTGTAAACCCATGGTTAAAGCCCATCATCATATCAAACAACTCATCCTGGTTTTGATCGTCTGTGTCCATCTTTTTGACATTCAATGGAAACCACTTGATGTTGGCCTATTGTTATACTATCACTCAATTGGATTATTGGATGACTGTCTCTTCCTAAATACGTTTCTAATACAATTACCAACATTGTACTCAGTTCAACGACATCATATGGTGTAATCGATAAAAGATCAATTTTTACACATTTCTAAACATTGTTGTTACGACGAGTGCCTAAATTATCATCTTTCCTCAAAAACAAAAACAAATGTTTACAAGTCCAGTGGCGGAACCAGTATCTACATTTTGGGAGGGAGGGGGAGGGAGGGGGGGGGGGAACAAAATCTTGGGGCAAGACCAACATCTTGGATGGCAAAATGCACGCTATTGGCTTAATTTTTGCATTAGAAGTCAACATTTTCGATTGTTTGGGGTGAGGCTTGAGCTGACTGGGGGAAAATGGGGAGGGAGGAATAGGTCGTGACTGGGGCCATGCCCACTGCCCCCCCCCCCCCCCCCCCCACTGGTGCCAAAATCTAAAGATCCATCGTCCTTGCGTGATGTTTTAACAAAAAGAAGACAAGTTCACCGATATCAGGAAGCATATTTCTTAATGTCATTGTGTTGTCCCCGCGGTGTTGACATTTTTTTTCTTAATCCAAATCGTGGGAACATTTTTTATGATTAAAAGAATGATAACGCTGGATTTTAAAAAGATATAAAATAAAAAGGTGTTCTGTCATGATTTACGTTTCCAAAAGTTCTACAACCAATTCATTATTCCAACGAGAACCACTGGCGCCGGGGCGGAGAACCCAGACAAACGCTCTCAAGGGTTTTTCGAGGTATTATATTGGCAGCATGGTCTTGTCTTTATTACTCATCCAATAACAGCTTTTGTTCACATTCTCTTTATTCTCATTCTCTTTATTCCTATTTCAGGTAAAAAGGCGCATGATGAATGAAAAAGGACCTGGGCGAAGGTTATATAGCGGCTTTATTATAAACCGCGCACGACCGTGATAACGTGTGCGTCTGCCAACCAACTGACTCAAATCAGCGACAGTTTTATATCAAGGGGTTCTCTACGTGAAAACACGGGAGTTATTCCCGAGCGAGATGAGAGAGCGAGCCCTGTAAAAATATGAAAATCAAGCTCTGCAACTTTTGAACTATTATTTAATATGATGATGTATTATGAAAGTATACATTTTTGGACAGGAAACGAGTCGAAGAATCCAGACACTTCTCCAAGAATGTTTTGTTTTTGTTTTAACATCAATTTTTTTAGTTTAAAAATAATTACCTCAAAAATGGTTTTATCGGTCAAAAATTTAAGAACTATACATGTTTATGAAGAGAGAAGTGTCTTAGATGATTTTGGTGCAATTTCGTCACTTTTTACCGAAAAATGATTGTGCGTTGACCACAAATTTTGAGCCAAAAGTGCGGATTTTTTGGTCAAAATTAAAAAAAACAATCAGCATTTTTAATGAAATTTGATACCAAAATGGATTCTTAAAAACTAAAAAAATTATGATAAAAACCCTACCAGAAGGCTCTTTAGATGATTTTGGCGAAATTACGGCAATTTACCCAACAATTATTTTGCTACGTTGTCCAATTTTTTTGAGCGCCGCCCCCCCCCCAATTTTTATATTTTTTTTATCATAATTTGATAAAAATCAGCATTTTAAGTAAAATTTGATACAAAGGCCCCCCCCCCCCCAAAAAAGAAGAAGTTGTGTTGCTCTCAGCGACCGACCCTAAAATCGTAAAACCTATAGCCTATATGAATCTATAATAAAAAAGAAGAAGCTAAAACCACTTCTTTATAGGCCTACTACTGGCCTAGTCTCTAACTTCGATATAGATTCTGTTAGTGTTAGAACCGAAATGTCAGGTCCTCTTATATTTATTACATCTATATTCTATTCTTATACAATTCCTGAATTCCTGAATCTAATAAAAAACAAACCAAGCTAAAACCACTTCTATACTATAGATATATATATATATATATAGGCCTAGAAATAGTATTTATTGTTGCCATCCCTCTTTCGTGTTTCAGTCACTTTTCACGATATCAAAAGGACTTTCGTTTCCATTATTTTATGTTGTGTCGCTGTCGCCAACGCAAAACCTAAAACGCGGGCGAAAAAGATGCTGATATCTGCTTACATTATTGTTAAAATATGTGGTTCACGCTGGGCACTCCCTATTGAAAATCTGATTAGATTAACGTTGGTTGACAATAGCCTATTAATGACCACGCAATCAAGCCTGTGTGTGTGTTACCAATCGATTCAATGTGTAGTTAAGTAGGCCTTAATTTGGACACGTGGTCATCGCTGCATCTGGGTCATCCCTGGTCAATGAGAAGACGAGCTTGAATAAATATTGTACATAGATGCATCTTTAATTAATAACCGTGCAGCCAAAAGACCACCATCATCAACCACCGACCAAGCAAAAGAAGCATTAACTGATTGATTATTGCAGTCAACCAAACGTGGACAAAATATGCGCAAACCACACTGCCACGACTCCGAAATATTCCTGTTGTCCATTCACTCTTCAGTGAACCTTTATTCGATGTTTTCATACATATTTCACGGTTGAGCTGGCCCACCGCTGCGTTCGTTCATAATAAGGATCGCCTACCCATACGTATACAGCCTTGTTATTTTGTTTACAAACCACGTTGATCATTCATCTGAATGAATGATTGTGACTTCTGTTGTGAGCTTTAGTTAGACCGAAGCACGTAAAGACACAATGCATTCGTATTAAGCATGTAAGTATCAATTCACTTTACTTGGCCACTCGTTAGCAGACGACGCAACGGACCGCTGCTGCACATTTTGGTCGACTATCGTCAGCTGACAACAACCTGTTGCGCAAAGAACTCGAGAACTCGCGATCTTGTACGGGTGCTACAGGATTTATACTGCATCAATTGGAATCTTTGATCTTCTCTCATCTTCTCTCATCTTCTCTACTTTAATATTTGATATACCAATTGCTTTATTTACGCACACTTCGATTGGGAGTAGTCAAACAGTTGGATCAATTTAGATAGTGATTTGCAATCGTTACGTGCAGAGAGAGGTTTTCTTGATTTAGTAAAACTATTACTTTGAGTTCGACGCCGACGGCTATTAAACCCTGGACTTCGGATTTCCACATAACCATGAATCTAGACATGTACGAACACCACCATATGCCATCCAAATCGGCATTCACCGAGTTTCCACAGTATTATCACCACCAACCACCAGGCGGTGGCGGAGGAGGAGGACCACCGCCTCCTCCCCTGGGTCTGTCGCCCTACAGCCATCATCCATCTGCCGGTTCACCAGCCGCGGGGTCATACCCAATGGGTCTCGGGCCTGGAGGCCCGGCCTGTGCGGTGACAACTCAACCATCAGCCCATCACGAATCGGCGGCGGCAACGGGGGCATCCCCTCATCATAGAGTGGATTCATCTACCTCCCCGTACGGGAACTCCCCTCCAGCACCCGCAACATCTTCGGCTCATCATCAGTCTCGTCATCCGCTCGGCTATCCTTTCGGTAACCATACACACCCGTATATGCGGCAATTCCACCAAGGGCATCCATCATTTCCACTCGGTATTCCGGGACACAAAGATCATTTAGGTAAGTTCATGGTAAATAAGTTCCACCCAATAATATAATATCCAAAACTGTCTAGCATGTGAGTAGAGTTGGATTTGTACAACAACATTATTTAATCATATATAAATATCCAAGTTATAACTTTATATTGACGACTTCATCAATTTGAAATACCTCAAGGGTATTAAAGTGATTTGCGGAAGCAAGGAAAAACACCTCAATTTTTACTTTAGAACTGGTGATTTCTCTGTTTATTTTCAAATACAAGACAAGATACGACAATCCAACTGCATTGCGCAACAATAATTATTAATGTTTGGTATATGATATTGTTAACTATACCTTTTTAAGTTATTGCAACACATGTATAATGTTTGGTAATAAGGTGCAGGTGTTTATTTTTTGTCACAATTCAATATCAGTTCCCAGATCTTTTCTTTCAAGAGCAAAGCAATAAATAGGTACAGAAATTCAACCTGAATTATAGTGGAATGATTCTGTAACTGAAAGTGAGATGGATCAGTCCTATAAAAGTCAACTTGGGCGTTATAGTATTAATAGATATTCCTGTATGTTTGCATAATTATTAAGTTCACTGAATAATCGCAGTCCAGTAGCTTCACAAAGTAAAACTCTATTCAATGACTGAACGTGAACGTCCATTTTTGCAAGTGTAGGTTGCATACGTCCAATATTGTTGGACCAGGAAGGTAACAGGTGCGCATATACCTGCTGGTTGTTGGACATATCGTCAGGAAAGATGAAGTCGAATGATGTTGGACTTTATAAAAAGTGTAGTCCAGATATTATTAATTGAATGCATTTTTACTATGTTTGCAGGAATGTTCATAATGTTAGCTGTTGATATTCCTTTGACTTGACTTAATGGCAATATGGACCTTCTCCCATAAGCGCCTGTATTATTAAAATGTGATTTTGTGGGGGTGGGGGGGGGGGGGGGGGGGGGGGGGCTTCTGACACAAGAGGGGCTGCCTCTTCTTGCATGTGTCCTTTTCAAATAGATATTCGCGCGCGAAGCACGCATGAATATGTTTCATCATGGCAGGTATTCATTATTTAAGATCCTTGGTAATCAAAACGTATAAAACATTCTTGTTTCGTCACTTTTTATAGGGGTCCCTATAGGAAAGCACCCGTGCCATCTGGACCCCGAGTCACTGGAACATTACCCCCCCCCCTCATCTCCCCCTCCGTGTTGACTGGCCACGCATGGTGCAAGGATTTTTTTAATCAAAATATTGTATTATCTATTTTTTAAATTGGAACCCCTGTAAAGTTAGCCAGATCTATAGCTTATTTTATTTATATTGTATTTAATATCGAGGGATGTCCATTTACACAAAAGGGACCCGGTATTAGTTATGTTGATGTTTTTCAAAAGATTTGACATACCAGATTGGAGTATCACTCGATTTTATTGACGCGAGAATAATAGAAGACAGTCTTAATGTATGCTAAATCACGCAAATAAAAATACTGATAAATATACACAGGGAGAGGACATCTCAGGTGGTCACCCTATGGCTAGCCTGTCTTATGGAGTCTGTGCCAGCCAGGACTAATGCAGTTGAGTTCTAAGACAAAAAACAACAACATTAGTGTGTCTCAGAATAAATCGTGAAAAAAGGCTACGCGAAATCTTTTAATTTTAATTTTTTTCTTAAACATGAGACTGGCTCTGCGAAGCAAGAAAATGAATATGATATGGTACTTCACAATGTGAAATTAAAATTTGAAGAAACAGAGTCTGATAAATCACTGGAGTCAGTGGTTTTTCTTGAGTTTAAATACTGTTTAATATTGGAAAAAAACCACCCACCACACCCCACGCATTCCATACAGTCACAACTTGGCTAACACCATCATTTTTTAAGGTTCAAGAAAAAATTAAAAAGAAAAGAAAAGAGTTATGCGCGCAATATCATGTGCTGTTCTTACAATAAAAAATAGGGACCTCGCTTGAATCTAACATTTTAGTTGATTACAATCACGATTTGCCAGGTTCCCTAAATCCAAAGAGAGAAGTTGTTTATCTGTTTACGTTCCCTTACATGTCGTCTCGGGCACATAGGGAAGGCCTAATTTTAATGAGACCTAGTTTTGATTTTAAATATAAAGTGCTCAAGCTCTGGCGCAGTAAGAGCTTAAAATAGAGTCAAATCAAACCATGGAATCGAAGGTGTTATGTATAAAGCCGAATTTTCCGAGTGGGGAGGACAGGGTTATTATAGAAAGGGTGCATGCAGTGTCATCGTGTTACATGGGTTTTAACGATAAATATCTATCCTCAGGTCCACGTGCTGATAAAACAGACCACGTTATGAACGGCGGCGGCGAAGAGGACGGTGGCATGGGGCCGGGTCATGACGGCGGCGGGGGATCTCTGACGGGACACCATCACGGTCTGAAACCCGGTATGAAGATCCCGGGGAAGAAAATGAGAAAGCCTCGAACCATCTACACCAGTCTACAGCTACAGCAACTGAACTCCAGGTTTCAGAGGACGCAGTATTTAGCGCTACCGGAGAGGGCGGATCTTGCGGCGGCGTTGGGACTCACGCAGACTCAGGTGAGTTGAGTTAGATTTGTCTGCCTGTCTGGGTTGTCTAAAATTGAGATTATGTTGAACAAATCGAAGATGTCTACTAACATTTTAGGCGCTTTCGTGGCTGACTTTAAACCGTATGGCTTGATCCACTTGTTTTTTCCCCGCGAGAATTGTTTTTCTCGTTCCCAGAAGGAAAAGTTATGATGAGTGGATCAAACACGTGAAACTGAACCGTCTAAAATGTGAGTAAACATCTAGGATTGTTCATATAATCTCAATTTTATTTTCTACAATCCTGTTGAACTTATTCAAAGATCTTCGTCTGTTGTCTCCTATAATAATACTCGGTGTTCAGTCTATCAATTTGGGAGCTATGTTCTGAATTCTATCTAAAACAAATACAAAACAGTATCACAGGTTATGGGATATTCAGTAAACATTATGTACACTTTAAAACAATTGGACGCCTCAAAAGGTGGTTCTGGTTATTAACACCAAAGGTGTTTTATGATTATAAACTTTTATATTGAAAATATTTATACATATTTTCAGTTTTCTCTTATTTAAACAGTATCATATATCCACAAATATTTGAAAAACATCAAATTCGATATTATAATTACAGGATTTAGTCAGCTGAAAATTGAACGTGTTCTATTTTGAACACCGTGTTAAACAAGGGAACACCTTCTTAACACATTTTCTGTAACAGTTTGGGACACCAATGTGTTCTAGAACGCGTCAGGTGTTCACAGACGTGTTCTAGAACACATGGTGTTCCAAAACCGTTACAGAAAAGGTGTTAAGAAAGGCGTAAGAAAGGTGTTCCTTTGTTTAGCATGGTGTTCAAAATAGAACACGTTCATTTTCAGCTGACTTAATCCTGTAATGATAATATCGATTTTGATGTTTTTCAAATATTTGTGGATATAGGATACTGTTTAAATAAGAGAAAACTGGAAATATGTGTAAATATTTTCAATATAAAAGTTTAAAATCATAGAACACCTTGGGTGTTAATAGCCAGAACACCTTTTGAGGCGTCCAAATTGTTTACAGTGATATATACATGCTGATGATAAAAGGCTGCGCAAACGAATTTCTAACTTATTGAAAAAATGGACAGTCACCGAAGACGTGGATGGATTTGGTAACAAAACAATAAAATAATAGAAAGAAATACAAACATAGAAAGAAAGAAACACCTAAAGAAACACCCCCAACAAACAAGCATAAAAAAACCACCCCAACAAACAGACATATAATTTACAGACTCACATTTTGAGATAGTTGTCTTTGAAAAGAGTGATAATGTAAAATTCAAATAAAATAAGGCGCTTTCTTGTTCCTTCTTCATCAACAAAATGATCGACGAATTCTGTAATTCCTATCCACGTTCATAGACAGGTGGGTTATTAATTGAATGGCAAACCAAGGCCACGAAGGAGAAGAAAATGTATCATAAAATAAACCCACAGCCACCAAAATTGCGCTAAACATGATTGTATGGAAAAGTGGTATTCACTCACTACATATGCATAACAGACACAACTGCTATCTTCAGTAGATAGCAAACATTATTTTTGTGCTGCGTGTAGCAGGAAGTCATCCTCGTTTCGCTATGTGTGTCACGTGCTTGATGCTCTCTTGATACTCTCTTGATCATGATCATTGCATATACACGGTGAGTCAAAATAGTCAGGTCCCGATTTTACCGATTTATTAACCAATTAACATGCACAAATTAATATATTTATTGATATTTAAATAAGAACGCATTGTGAGCTATAACATAACATTTTATTTCATTCAAATCGGTTGTTTCAAACGGGAGATATGTGCATTTTCCCAAATTCTGTGAAATATAATCTGCATTTTAAATATGTCAATCAATGGCGTGTTGGTACCGTATCATTATGATGCCTACAATGGAAAATGGGGGTATATTTGGAACACTTTAGATTTCGCGCTTTTCGTTAATATGTTGTAATTATAGCCTGGAATAAGGTATCGTCTTGGGATTTTTACCAAGTATGAAAAGTATTTCTACTTATTTATATAAACAATGAAGAAATTGGCCAATTTTTAACAAGAAGTATTCTTCCTGATTTTCTAAAAATGGGACCTAAATATTTTGACTCACCCTGTAGAATGTGCCAAAATCGTATCGTATCCTGATATCGGTGACGCCCAAGCAACAGCATCACGCGTATCTGCTAGATATAGAACACGGATTGAAATCTTTACCCCACACGCCCGTATCATTACGTGAACCTATAGACTAGTTGTTGGTCATGTTGGTTAAAATGTTTAACCAACATGTTACAAAAACAAGTCTAACACCAAATCACTTTGTGAAAATAAGTCATTCTTAAATTCTATAGGCGCGGGTTTTTTCCTGATATTAATAGAAATTGCCATCTAAAAGACCTACACTTAGCCTAATACTTCATAAAACCACCCATCCATAACAAAATAGTCATTACTTAATGAATTTGTATCCATTTAGTCTTAACAGCTTAATTGCTCTCCATTTTGTCCAGGATAGCCTTATCAACAAAGCATGATAAGGATAACATAAGATACAATACATGTTTTAATCAAATTGTTTGCCATTGATATTTGCAGTGTTCTGATATTTTAGTACGTTTTAACGCGGCTATAATTTACCAATATAGGCCTAGGCCTACAAACAGATTTTTTCAGAAACCTGTCTCAACTTTCAATGTCTAACTCAGGGATCACTTACCAATATAAGGCATGTTTGTACTTATCTTAATACATTTCTCATGGTGATTCCAAATATGGTAATGAAATAACATAATTTTGGACATATTTGAAACATTTTGTAACATTTTGGAAATTGTGGGTGTGAGCATAAGTGTTAAAACATCCGACCATGCCGACGATGCCATTAACAATGGTATATGTTTTTGCACGATATTGTGTTTTGTACGATATTGTGTTATTCTGGCCTGTAATTTGCTATTTTGAGACTTTTTTGCTTTGAACAATTTAGGGCCCGGAACGGGGTTTTCTGAGAGAGAGAGGGGGAGGGGGGGGGGGGGGGGGGGGGGGGCGAGAATATGCAATTTATGTATTTTCCATTGGATATCTACAAACCATACTAGAGGACTAGAGGGAAAAACCACTTCTTGATACCAACCACCTGTATGTAATTTCACACGGTCATTTAAGAAAAATAAGTTTAAAATATCTGGAAAAATACCCTGAAGAAACCTTAAAACGGCTTAGAAATGCCCTCAGATAGCATCTAAATTTCAATTCTCAGGGCACTTTAAGCGGGCCCGAACCCCACGCCGTATAGCATACATGTATATCGTCGGTACATCATGCCTTGGCCCTTCGTCGTTACAAGTTACAACTCCATGTTGTGCCACCTACGTGCCAACAACGCTGGTATACCCACTGACTATTTCCATTATAATATTAGAGACAATTTTCAGAAAACGGAATCAAATTTGATAAATAAACGCTGGCCTAAAATAAAACTCGTGAATGATCTCTTTCATGGCGCTAGTTTTAGTTGACTGTTGTCTTTTCCCCGTAATCTCAAATTATGAAAATGTTTCAGATTTTTTCGCAGCTCCTTTTGCATGGAATTCCAGACCTTTTTTGCTCGTAAGTCTCACCATAACCACAATAAACATAACAGAATTCCACACAAATGTGCTTTGGAATTGAATTCCAGATTTTTCCTTCTAAACAAACATTTTCCTCTATGGGGATTGGCGGGGGGGGGGGGGGGGGGGGGGGGGGTTGCTGGAATAATCCATTACAAATTAATAAAACATGATTGTTGTGCTATTCATCCTGAAGTGACTCCCTGTTCTAAAATGTATTACTTTTTACACAAAAAAATCAATAAAAACAGACAGAAATTAATTTTGAAAGAAAAAATACAAATAGTACTAAATAAAAAAAAGCCCGAGTAGGCCATGAAAAAAAACCCACTCTGTTTACGGGCCCGACCGACCCATTATTTTTTTGTATTTCCCAAAAATTATTTTGTTTTAGAAAATAGTGTAAAATGTGTGAAATATTAGGACATTGCGTTAAAAATAACCAAATTAAAAACAATAAACTTGATTTTTTGCGCGGGCCGGTTTTGAGAACGCAACCAACACCCGCTCTCATTTTTAACGGCACCCCCTCTCCGCTCTCAAATTTCTGAATTCACGGCATGATTTCCCGATATTTTTGAGAAAAAAAACCTAAAACAAAACACACCCGACCGAACA
>CM069456.1:64273832-64299819 GCA_035610835.1 Ophiura sarsii
GTTTGTTTGGGGTGGTTTTTTGCTTGTTTGTTGGGGGTGTTTCTTTAGGTGTTTCTTTCTTTCTATGTTTGTATTTATTTCTATTATTTTATTGTTTTGTTACCAAATCCATCTTCGGTGACTTTCCATTTTTTCAATAAGTTGGAAGTTCGTTTGCGCAGCCTTTTATCATCAGCATGTGTTTATATATAATGTTTACTGAATATCCCATAACCTGTGATACTGTTTTTGTATTTGTTTTAGATAGAATTCAAAAACATAGCTCCCAAATTGATAGACTGAACACCGAGTATTATTAAGGAGACAACAGACGAAGATCTTTGAATAAGTTCAACAGGATTGTAGAAAATAAAATTGAGATTATATTGAACAATCCTAGATGTTTACTCACATTTTAGACGGGTTCAGTTTCACGTGTTTGATCCACTCATCATAACTTTTCCTTCTGGGAACGAGAAAAACAATTCTCGCGGGGAAAAAACAAGTGGATCAAGCCATACGGTTTAAAGTCAGCCACGAAAGCGTCTAAAATGTTAGTAGACATCTTCGATTTGTTCAACATAATCTCAATTTTAGACAACCCAGACAGGCAGACAAATCTAACTCAACTCACCTGAGTCTGCGTGAGTCCCAACGCCGCCGCAAGATCCGCCCTCTCCGGTAGCGCTAAATACTGCGTCCTCTGAAACCTGGAGTTCAGTTGCTGTAGCTGTAGACTGGTGTAGATGGTTCGAGGCTTTCTCATTTTCTTCCCCGGGATCTTCATACCGGGTTTCAGACCGTGATGGTGTCCCGTCAGAGATCCCCCGCCGCCGTCATGACCCGGCCCCATGCCACCGTCCTCTTCGCCGCCGCCGTTCATAACGTGGTCTGTTTTATCAGCACGTGGACCTGAGGATAGATATTTATCGTTAAAACCCATGTAACACGATGACACTGCATGCACCCTTTCTATAATAACCCTGTCCTCCCCACTCGAAAATTCGGCTTTATACATAACACCTTTGATTCCATTGTTTGATTTGACTCTATTTTAAGCTCTTACTGCGCCAGAGCTTGAGCACTTTATTTAAAATCAAAACTAGGTCTCATTAAAATTAGGCCTTCCCTATGTGCCCGAGACGACATGTAGGGAACGTAAACAGATAAACAACTTCTCTCTTTGGATTTAGGGAACCTGGCAAATCGTGATTGTAATCAACTAAAATGTTAGATTCAAGCGAGGTCCCTATTTTTTATTGTAAGAACAGCACATGATATTGCGCGCATAACTCTTTTCTTTTCTTTTTTTCTTGAACCTTAAAAAATGATGGTGTTAGCCAAGTTGTGACTGTATGGAATGCGTGGGGTGTGGTGGGTGGTGTTTTTTTCCTCAATATTAAACAGTATTTAAACTCAAGAAAAACCACTGACTCCAGTGATTTATCAGACTCTGTTTCTTCAAATATAAATTTCACATTGTGAAGTACCATATCATATTCATCTTCTTGCTTCGCAGAGCCAGTTTCATGTTTAAGAAAAAAATTAGGGTAGATTTCGCGTAGCCTTTTTTCAGTTTTCTTCTGAGACACACTTGTTGTTGTTTTTTGGTCTTATTCAACTGCATTAGTCCTGGTTGGCACAGACTCCATACGACAGGCTAGCCATAGGGTGACCACCTGAGATGTCCTCTCCCTGTGTATATTTATCAGTATTTTTATTTGCGTGATTTAGCATACATTAAGACTGTCTTCTATTATTCTCGCGTCAATAAAATCGAGTGATACTCCAATCTGGTATGTCAAATCTTTTGAAAAACATCAACATAACTAATACCGGGTCCCTTTTGTGTAAATGGACATCCCTCGATATTAAATACAATATAAATAAAATAAGCTATAGATCTGGCTAACTTACAGGGGTTCCAATTTATAAAATAGATAATACAATATTTTGATTAAAAAAAATCCTTGCACCATGCGTGGCCAGTCAACAAGGGGGGGGGGGGGGGGGGGGGGAGAGATGAGGGGTGGGGGGGGGGGGGGGGGGGTAATGTTCCAGTGACTCGGGGTCCAGGTGGCTCAGGTGCGAAACAAGAATGTTTTATACGTTTTGAATACTAAGGATCTTAAATGAATGGCATTCGTAAATGAATACCTGCCATGATGAAACATATTCATGCATGCGAATATATATTTGAAAAGGACACATGGAAGAAGAGGCAGCCCCTCTTGTGTCAAAATCCCCCCCCCCCCCCCCTCCTCCCCACCCCCATAAAATCACATTTTAATACAGGCGCCAGTCAAAGGAATATCAACAGCTAACATTATGAACATTCCTGTAAACATAGTAAAAATGCATTCAATTATAAATAATATCTGGACTACACTTTTATAAAGTGCGACATTTGTCCAACATCATTCGACTTCATCTTTCCTAACGATATGTCCAACAACCAGCAGGATTCGCACCTGTTACCTTCCTGTTCCTGGTCCAACAATATTGGACGCAGCAACGTACACTTGCAAAAATGGACGTTCACGTTCACGTTCACGTTCAGTCATTGAATAGACTTTTACTTTGTGAAGCTACTGGACTGCGATTATTCAGTGAACTTTAAATATGCAAACATACAGGAATATCTATAAATACTATAACGCCCAAGTTGACTTTTATGGGACTGATCCATCTCACTTTTAGTTACACTATAATTCAGGTTGAATTTCTGTACCTATTGCTTTCTTGAAAGAAAAGATCTGGGAACTGACATTGAATTGTGACAAAAATAAACTCCTGCACCTTATTACCAAATATTATACATGTGCTGCAATAACTTAAAAAGGTAGTTAACAATATGATATACCAAACAGTAATAATTATTGTTGCGCAATGCAGTTGGATTGTCGTATCTTGTCTTGTATTTGAAAATAAACAGAGAAATCACCAGGTCTGAAGTAAAAATTGTGGTGTTTTCCCTTGCTTCCGCAAATCACTCTAATACCCTTGAGGTATTTCAAAATGATGAAGTCGTCAATATAAAGTTATAACTTGGATATTTATATATGAATAAATAATGTTGTTGTACAAATCCAATTCTACTCACATGCTAGACAGTTTTGGATATTATATTATTGGGTGGAACTTTCGATTTATATAATACTTAAAAAAAGTGTAATGCAAAATTAAGGGGAAACAACGGGCAGGAAATTCATGAACTTACCTAAATGATCTTTGTGTCCCGGAATACCGAGTGGAAATGATGGATGTCCTTGGTGGAATTGCCGCATATACGGGTGGGAATGGTTACCGAAAGGATAGCCGAGCGGATGACGAGA
This sequence comes from Ophiura sarsii, assembly GCA_035610835.1. Classification (NCBI taxonomy): domain Eukaryota; kingdom Metazoa; phylum Echinodermata; class Ophiuroidea; order Amphilepidida; family Ophiuridae; genus Ophiura; species Ophiura sarsii. The sequence goes on from CM069456.1 coordinate 64,277,147, forward strand.
CTGATGATGAGCCGAAGATGTTGCGGGTGCTGGAGGGGAGTTCCCGTACGGGGAGGTAGATGAATCCACTCTGTGATGAGGGGATGCCCCCGTTGCCGCCGCCGATTCGTGATGGGCTGATGGTTGAGTTGTCACCGCACAGGCCGGGCCTCCAGGCCCGAGACCCATTGGGTAGGACCCCGCGGCTGGTGAACCGGCAGATGGGTGATGGCTGTAGGGCGACAGACCCAGGGGAGGAGGCGGTGGTCCTCCTCCTCCGCCACCGCCTGGTGGTTGGTGGTGATAATACTGTGGAAACTCAGTGAATGCCGATTTGGATGGCATATGGTGGTGTTCGTACATGTCTAGATTCATGGTTATGTGGAAATCCGAAGTCCAGGGTTTAATAGCCGTCGGCGTCGAACTCAAAGTAATAGTTTTACTAAATCAAGAAAACCTCTCTCTGCACGTAACGATTGCAAATCACTATCTAAATTGATCCAACTGTTTGACTACTCCCAATCGAAGTGTGCGTAAATAAAGCAATTGGTAGGCCTATATCAAATATTAAAGTAGAGAAGATGAGAGAAGATCAAAGATTCCAATTGATGCAGTATAAATCCTGTAGCACCCGTACAAGATCGCGAGTTCTCGAGTTCTTTGCGCAACAGGTTGGTATCAGCTGACGATAGTCGATCAAAATGTGCAGCAGCGGTCCGTTGCGTCGTCTGCTAACGAGTGGCCAAGTAAAGTGAATTGATACTTAACATGCTTAATACGAATGCATTGTGTCTTTACGTGCTTCGGTCTAACTAAAGCTCACAACAGAAGTCACAATCATTCATTCAGATGAATGATCAACGTGGTTTGTAAACAAAATAACAAGGCTGTATACGTATGGGTAGGCGATCCTTATGAACGAACGCAGCGGTGGGCCAGCTCAACCGTGAAATATGTATGAAAACATCGAATAAAGGTTCACTGAAGAGTGAATGGACAACAGGAATATTTCGGAGTCGTGGCAGTGTGGTTTTGCGCATATTTTGTCCACGTTTGGTTGACTGCAATAATCAATCAGTTAATGCTTCTTTTGCTTGGTCGGTGGTTGATGATGGTGGTCTTTTGGCTGCACGGTTATTAATTAAAGATGCATCTATATGTACAATATCTTCTCATTGACCAGGGATGACCCAGATGCAGCGATGACCACGTGTCCAAATTAAGGCCTACTTAACTATACATTGAATCGATTGGTAACACACACACAGGCTTGATTGCGTGGTCATTAATAGGCTATTGTCAACCAACGTTAATCTAATCAGATTTCAATAGGGAGTGCCCAGCGTGAACCACATATTTTAACAATAATGTAAGCAGATATCAGCATCTTTTTCGCCCGCGTTTTAGGTTTTGCGTTGGCGACAGCGACACAACATAAAATAATGGAAACGAAAGTCCTTTTGATATCGTGAATAGTGACTGAAACACGAAAGAGGGATGGCAACAATAAATACTATTACTAGGCCTATCTAGTATAGAAGTGGTTTTAGCTTGGTTTGTTTTTATTAGATTCAGGAATTCAGGAATTGTATAAGAATAGAATATAGATGTAATAAATATAAGAGGACCTGACATTTCGATTCTAACACTAACAGAATCTATATCGAAGTTAGAGACTAGGCCAGTAGTAGGCCTATAAAGAAGTGGTTTTAGCTTCTTCTTTTTTTTTTTATTATAGATTCATATATATAGGTTTTACGATTTTAGGGTCGGTCGCTGAGAGCAACACAACTTCTTCTTTTTTTGGGGGGGGCCTTTGTATCAAATTTTACTTAAAAGTTAAAATGCTGATTTTTATCAAATTATGATTAAAAAAAATGGGGGGGGGGGGCGGCGCTCAAAAAAATTGGTGGACAACGTAGCAAAATAATTGTTGGGTAAATTGCCGTAATTTCGCCAAAATCATCTAAAGAGCCTTGTAGGGTTTTTATCATAATTTTTTTTAAGAATCCATTTTGGTATCAAATTTCATTAAAAATGCTGATTGTTTTTTAAATTTTGACCAACAAATCCCTACTTTTGGCTCAAAATTTGTGGTCAACGTAGCACAATCATTTTTCGGTAAAAAGTGACGAAATTGCACCAAAATCATCTAAGACACTTCTCTAGGAATGGGTGTTTTTTTTTATCATAAACATGTATAGTTCTTAAATTTTTGACCGATAAAACCATTTTTGAGGTAATTATTTTTAAACTAAAAAAATTGATGTTAAAACAAAAACAAAACATTCTTGGAGAAGTGTCTGGATTCTTCGACTCGTTTGATTGATTTTCATATTTTTACAGGGCTCGCTCTCTCATCTCGCTCGGGAATAACTCCCCTGTTTTCACGTAGAGAACCCCTTGATATAAAACTGTCGCTGATTTGAGTCAGTTGGTTGGCAGACGCACACGTTATCACGGTCGTGCGCGGTTTATAATAAAGCCGCTATATAACCTTCGCCCAGGTCCTTTTTCATTCATCATGCGCCTTTTTACCTGAAATAGGAATAAAGAGAATGAGAATAAAGAGAGTGTGAACAAAAGATGTTATTGGATGAGTAATAAAGACAAGACCATGCTGCCAATATAATACCTCGAAAAACCCTTGAGAGCGTTTGTCTGGGTTCTCCGCCCCGGCGCCAGTGGTTCTCGTTGGAATAATGAATTGGTTGTAGAACTTTTGGAAACGTAAATCATGACAGAACACCTTTTTTTATTTTACATCTTTTTTAAATCCAGCGTTATCATTCTTTTAATCATAAAAAATGTTCCCACGATTTGGATTAAGAAAAAAATGTCAACATCGCGGGGACAACACAATGACATTAAGAAATATGCTTTCTGATATCGGTGAACTTTTCTTCTTTTTGTTAAAACATCACGCAAGGACATGAAGGACAATAGATTATAATCATCAGCATTTCGCAGTGTCGGGACCAGTAGATGGGGGGAGGGGAGGGGTGGCCCCAGTCACGACCTTTGACCCCACTTCCCCTTCCCATCCCATTTTGTCCCCCAAACAATTGAAAATGTTCATATCAAATTAGCTTAAGTTGGTCTGAAATGTCTTATTCAGAACACATTTAGCCAATTTCAGGAAATGTTCACATTAAAAGCCCATTTTTTTGCGCGCTTCGCGCGTATTTTGCCACCCAAGATTTTAGTTTTGCCCCCGTTCTCCCCCAAAAAGAACAACACCCAGATGTAAATGCTTGTGTCGCCACTGGACTAGTAAAGTTATTTTGCTTTTCAGGGAAGAGGATCATAATTCAGGAAAGTTGTATCATCAGAGGGCATTCGTCGTAACAACAATGTTTAGAAATGTATACAAATTGATCTTTTATCGATTGCACCCTAATGATGTCGTTGAACTGAGTACAATGTTGGTAATTGTATTAGAAACGTATTTAGGAAGAGACAGTCATCCAATAATCCAATTGGTATAATAGGCCAACATCAAGTGGTTTCCAGTGAATGTCAAAAAGATGGACACAGACGATCAAAACCAGGACGAGTTGTTTGATATGATGATGGGGTTTAACCATGGGTTTACAAACGCTATTGAATTTGAGGAGTACTTTACGTGAATAGGCTTAAGTAAATAGTATTAAACTAATGATAAGTATGTGTGTCTCCACGCCCCTTAATACATTATCAAGTTAACATTGCTATGTCGTTAGCGCCTATTGTCATCGGATTAGGGCACGTGAATCCCTAAGTCCTTTCTTTTCATGCAAAATATGTAAAACCCTCAGAAACCGGAGGTGGTAGTGGCGATTATTCCATGAGCAGATTAAGTGTGATTCCCTAGTAATTGATCGCACGCGACGAGACACATTACAAACTGATCAGGCTAATTTCCAGGGGAGGCCGGGCGCGGTTTTTTCTTCCGTATAGTTAGGCCAAACAAACAACAACAAAAAGTTTGTCTCAAAGCTATAGAGAAGGCTTCAAAATCGGGCGGCGCACGCTGTTGTTTACATTTTTATTTGTGTGATAATTTTTACTCTTACTACTATTTGCAACCGTGGACACTTTCTGATATTGTTTTTTTTCTTCTATTTGAAATGAATATGATGTAGTTGTGTATTGGAAGGACATTAAAGATAATAAAACAATAGTAAAACAATGTATACAAGTGGTCTTATTAAGTATCTTGTTTTATTTTTCCAGTTAACAATAATTTCTCTAAAACCGTTTGAGCACGGATTTAAATTTCTTCTTTACATGAAATACCCTCAGATATACTAGTCTCAAAAAGATACTTATAATTTTTCACATGGTCATATCTTAAAATCCTGTTTATCTGCGCACTGTTGCGAAACTACTTGTCTTTTTGCAATGCTGATGGACCTTGCGAATAAATATTGGGAGTAATTCTGTTATACCCTTCATAGAGGTATTCATAATGCATGATTTTTAAGAACGACGCATACTACCGATGTAGGATGTGTAGGGTATAACAGAATTATGCCAAATAGGCCTACTATCCGTATGTGAATATTAAATAGTCTCTGACACGCTTTGTTGATAGAAATTGCCCCTATCTGCACAGCACCAATTTGGTGTAAATGCAATCATGGTATAGAGACTGTGTAATCGGGCTACGTATAACAATGAACAATTGTGCAGCGTTTGTGTCGAAGAACTGAGTCATATAAATATTTGAGAAAAGGATAATCTGCCGATATTTTTAATAAAAACTATTATATAAAAAATATTTTATTATATAAAAAATTGTATTGAAGAAAAAAATTGGATTTGACAATTTCCTGCACTTCAGACGCGGTATTTTCGGCATTTCAAAACCAATGCGCGCGCAAGCTTTGAGACAAACCATTTTATTGTTTGGCCTTAAAGGTAGATGTTCCGATTTTTAACTTGAAGTTTTCTATTCTACTTGAAAGGTCATCCTTAAAAAAAGTTGTGTTCCAAAGTTTGAGTTGCATAGCTCTAATGGTTCTTATTTTAGACGCACAAGATGCTGTGAACTGTACCCATTGAGTAGTACACAAACTATATCGGTGGTTACCACCATTCGCGGTAATTCGACGTTATTTCATCAATTTCTCCGTAATTATACCGATTTAGGCCGTCAAATTTCAGTATGATGATGAGAAAAATACGAGCTTTCATATGATATGAAAATCTCCGTATGTTTGAAATAATTCTGTGTTACGAATGTGATCGGGTCATCTACCTTTAACATTTGAATCCAATCACTTATTGCAAGTGCAACCGAAGTAACTTGAACTTGAACTTATACACATTTCAATTTTAAAATATCAAACAAAATTCTGTCTCACCGGGATTCGAACCAGTATCTTTCGCTTAATACCTCTTCTCTAATCACATGCTGCAATTTATTATAAAACCGCTTATCAGTAGCAGATAGCATTACAAACGTGTAAATGCTTTCATCAGTAGGTAGCATTGCAAATGTGTAAATGCTATCAGTAGTAGATAGCATCAGTAGTAGATAGCATTACAAACGTGTAAATGCTATCATCAGTAGGTAGCATTACAAATTTGTAAATGCTATCAGTAGTAGATAGCATCAGTAGTAGATAGCATTACAAACGTGTAAATGCTATCATCAGTAGGTAGCATTGCAAATTTGTAAATGCTATCAGTAGTAGATAGCATCAGTAGTACTTAGATAGCATTACAAACGTGTAAATGCTATCATCAGTAGGTAGCATTACAAATTTGTAAATGCTATCAGTAGTAGATAGCATCAGTAGTAGATAGCATTACAAACGTGTAAATGCTATCATCAGTAGGTAGCATTGCAAATTTGTAAATGCTATCAGTAGTAGATAGCATCAGTAGTAGATAGCATTACAAACGTGTAAATGCTATCATCAGTAGGTAGCATTACAAATTTGTAAATGCTATCAGTAGTAGATAGCATCAGTAGTAGATAGCATTACAAACGTGTAAATGCTATCATCAGTAGGTAGCATTGCAAATTTGTAAATGCTATCAGTAGTAGATAGCATCAGTAGTAGATAGCATTACAAACGTGTAAATGCTATCATCAGTAGGTAGCATTACAAATTTGTAAATGCTATCAGTAGTAAACGTGTAAATGCTATCAGTAGTATATAGCATATAAACGTGTAAATGCTATCAGCAGATCATTACAAACGCATTGTAAATGCTATCATCAGTTGGTAGCATTGCGAATTTGTAAATGCTATCAATAGTAGATAGAATTTCAAACGTGTAAATGCTATCAGTAGTAGATAGCATCTTTATTATGCCATACAAAGCTATTGGACTCTAAACTAAGGTGGTTTCAATATAAAACCACGCATAATATATTGCCTCCCAATTCGTGGCTTTTGAAGGTGAAGATTGTTAATGATAATCATTGTAACCTCTAGAGTGAGGAGACCATCCACCATGTTACAAATTCATTCTGGAACGAGATGCAAGCTTTACTAAAATTTATACCAACATTATCTATGTTTAACAAATTACTACGGTGTATCTGACAAAAAGATTTCCCACCGCATTACTATCAATCATATATTACTCATTGCCAGAAGACATATATATATTAGCCGATGTCAAAAGTCAAATCCATCAATCCACGCCTTTAAAAATATGATTAAAAATACGATAAAACTTGAGTATGAGTGCGCACAAAGAAGGTCTTAACTTGATATTCATATACAGAAATGGGACCATACTCCCAAACCATCTAAAGTTATAGCATGTTTCCGCTACCGATGGATTTTACTATGTTGGTCTCGCAATAATGTGGATACACATTAGAGCGATTGTATACCACCAGTTTTCACATTTGGATACATTTTATGATTGTATATCACCATGTGTCGCATTGGGATACATATAATATTATATTTTTATTAAGCGTATTATATGCATTTGTATTTCTCTGTATTTTTGTACTTTTCTTTATCTGTAAAATGTCTTAATGTGTTGCAAGTTCAAAAAATAAAAATCAATAGAAAAAAAGTAGATAGCATTACAAACCTGTAAACTTTAACAGCATAGTAGATAGCATTACAAACATGTAAATGCTATCAGTAGTAGATAGCATTACAAACGTGTGAATACTGTCAGTATTAGATAGCATTGCAAACGTGTAAATTCTATAAGTAGGCCTAGTAGATACCATTGCAAACAAATAAATACTATCCGTCGTAGAGAGCATTATAAACGTGTAACCTATGTTATAAGTAGTAGATAGCATTACAAACGTGTAAATGCCAACAGTGGTAGATTACAAACGTGTAAATGCTATCAGTGGTAGATAGCACTTACACACGTGTAGATACTATCAGTAGTAAAGAGCGTTACAAACGTGTAAATGCTATCAGTAGTAGATAGCATTTCAAACGTGTAAATGCCAACAGTGGTAGATAGCATTACAACGGTGTAAATGCTACCAGTCAGTAATAGATAGCATTACAAACGTGTAAATGCCAATAGTGGTAGATAGCATTACAAACGTGTAAATGCTATCAGTGGTAGATAGCATAGCAAACAAATAAATACTATCCGTCGTAGAGAGCATAACAAACGTGTAAATGCCAACAGTGGTATAGCATTACAAACGTGTAAATAATATCAGTAGTAGATAGCATTATAAACGTGTAAATGATATCAGTGGTAGATAGCATAACAAACGTGTAAATGCTATCAGTAGTGGGTAGCATTGCAAACAAGTGAATGCTATCCGTAGTAGATTGCTTTACAAATGTGTAAATGATATCAGTTGTAAAGAACGTTACAAAAGGAAATTCTATCAGTATAGTAGATAGCATTTCAAACGTGTAAATACTGTCAGTATAATATAGTATTGCAAATGTATAAATGCTATCACTATCAGTAGTAGATATAGCATTGCAAACGTGTAAATACTATAAGCATGATAAGTAGGCCTAGTAGATAGCATTACAAACGTGTATGTGTTTTAAGTCATAGTAGAAAGCATTACAAACGTGTAAATGCTATCAGTGGTAGATAGCATTGCCAACAAATAAATGCTATCAGTAGTAGATTGCATTACAAACGTATAGATGATATCAGGTTTAGAGGCTACAAACGTATAAATGTTATCGGTAGTTGATAGCATTACAAACAAATAAATGCTATCAGTAGTAGATTTCATTACAAACGTGTAAATGATATCAGGAGTAGAGGCTACAAATGTATGCTATCGGTAGTAGATAGCATTACCAACAAATGGATGATATCAGTAGTAGATTGCATTACAGACGTGTAAATGCTATCAGTAGTATATAGCAAAACAAACGTGTAAATGCTATCAGTAGTAGATAGCATTACAAACAAATAAATGCTATCAGTAGTAGATTGCATTACAAACTTGTAAATGATATAGGAGTAGATAGCATTACAAAAGTGTAAATGCTAACAGCAGCAGATATCACTACAAACGTGTAAATGCCAACAGTATAGTAGATAGCATTGCAAAATAAATGCTATAATTAGTAGATTGCATTACAATCTTGTCAATGCTATCATGAGTAGATATCATTACAAACGTGTAAATGCTATAATTATTAGGTAGCATTGCAAACGTGTAAATGGTATCAGTAGTAGATATCATTACAATCGTGTAAATGCTTTCATTAGTAGGTAGCATTGCAAACGTGTAAATGTTATCAGTAATAGATATCATTACAAACGTGTAAATTGTACCAGGAGTATAGATAAATTACAAACGTGTAAATGCTATCAGCAGTAGATATCATTACAAACGTGTAAATGCTATCATTAGTAGGTAGCATTGCAAACGTGTAAATGTTATCAGTAATAGATATCATTACAAACGTGTAAATTGTACCAGGAGTATAGATAAATTACAAACGTGTAAATGCTATCAGTAATAGATATCATTACAAACGTGTAAATTCTACCAGGAGTATAGATAAATTACAAACGTGTAAATGGTATCAGTGGTAGATAGCATTGCAAACGTGTAAATGCTATCAGGAGTATAGATAAATTACAAACGTGTAAATGGTATCAGTAGTAGATATCATTACAATCGTGTAAATGCTTTCATTAGTAGGTAGCATTGCAAACGTGTAAATGCTATCAGTAGTAGATATCATTACAATCGTGTAAATGCTTTCATTAGTAGAACGTGTAAATGCTATCAGTAGTAGATATCATTACAATCGTGTAAATGCTATCGGTAGTAGATAGCATTGCAAACGTGTAAATGGTATCAGTAGTAGATATCATTACAATCGTGTAAATGCTTTCATTAGTAGGTAGCATTGCAAACGTGTAAATGCTATTAGGAGTAGATATCATTACAAACGTGTAAATGCTATCAGCAGTAGATATCATTACAATCATGTAAATGCTTTCATTAGTATAGCATTGAAATCGTGTAAATGCTATCAGGAGTAGATATCATTACAAACGTGTACATTTTACCAGGAGTATAGATAAATTACAAACGTGTAAATGCTATCAGCAGTAGATATCATTACAAACGTGTAAATGCTATCAGCAGTAGATAGCATTGCAAACGTGTAAATGCTATCAGGAGTAGATAGCATTACAAACGTGTACATTTTACCAGGAGTATAGATAAATTACAAACGTGTAAATGCTATCAGCAGTAGATAGCATTGCAAACGTGTAAATACTATCAGGAGTAGATAGCATTACAAACGTGTACATTCTACCAGGAGTATAGATAAATTACAAACGTGTAAATGCTATCAGCAGTAGATAGCATTGCAAACGTGTAAATGCTATCAGTAATAGATATAATTACAAATGTGTAAATTCTACCAGGAGTATAGATAAATTACAAACGTGTAAATGTTATCAGCAGTAGATATCATTACAAACGTGTAAATGCTATCATTAGTAGGTAGCATTGCAAACGTGTAAATGCTAATTGTAGTAGATATCATTACAAATGTGTAAATGTTATCAGCAGTAGATATCATTACAATCGTGTAAATGTTATCAGTAGTAGATATCATTACAACCGTGTAAATGCTTTCATTAAAGGTAGCATTGCAAACGTGTAAATGCTATCAGTAATAGATATCATTACAAACGTGTAAATTGTACCAGGAGTATAGATAAATTACAAACGTGTAAATGCTATCATTAGTAGGTAGCATTGCAAACGTGTAAATGCTAACTGTAGTATATATCATTACAAATGTGTAAATGTTATCAGCAGTAGATATCATTACAATCGTGTAAATGCTATCAGGAGTAGATAGCATTACAAACGTGTTTATGCTATCAGGACTAGATATCATTACAATCGTGTAAATGTTATCAGGAGTAGATAGCATTACAAACGTGTACATTCTACCAGGAGTATAGATAAATTACAAACGTGTAAATGGTATCAGTAGCAGATATCATTACAATCGTGTAAATGCTATCATTTGTAGGTAGTATTGCAATCGTGTAAATGGTATCAGCAGTAGATATCATTACAAACGTGTAAATGCTATCATTAGTAGGTAGCATTACAAATGTGTAAATGTTATCAGTAGCAGATATCATTACAATCGTGTAAATGCTTTCGGTAGTACTAGATAGCATTGCAAACGTGTAAATGCTAACTGTAGTAGATATCATTACAAATGTGTAAATGGTATTATATAGTAGTAGATATCATTACAATCGTGTAAATGCTGTCATTAGTATAGCATTGAAATCGTGTAAATGCTATCAGGAGTAGATATCTTTACAAACGTGTAAATGCTATCAGTAATAGATATCATTACAAACGTGTACATTTTACCAGGAGTATAGATAAATTACAAACGTGTAAATGCTATCAGCAGTAGATATCATTACAAACGTGTAAATGCTATCAGCAGTAGATAGCATTGCAAACGTGTAAATGCTATCAGGAGTAGATAACATTACAAACGTGTACATTTTACCAGGAGTATAGATAAATTACAAACGTGTAAATGCTATCAGCAGTAGATAGCATTGCAAACGTGTAAATGCTATCAGGAGTAGATAGCATTACAAACGTGTACATTCTACCAGGAGTATAGATAAATTACAAACGTGTAAATGCTATCAGCAGTAGATAGCATTGCAAACGTGTAAATGTTATCAGTAATAGATATAATTACAAATGTGTAAATTCTACCAGGAGTATAGATAAATTACAAACGTGTAAATGTTATCAGCAGTAGATATCATTACAAACGTGTAAATGCTATCATTAGTAGGTAGCATTGCAAACGTGTAAATGTTATCAGCAGCAGATATCATTACAAACGTGTAAATGCTATCATTAGTAGGTAGCATTGCAAATGTGTAAATGTTATCAGCAGTAGATATCATTACAATCGTGTAAATGTTATCAGTAGTAGATATCATTATCATTATCATTACAATCGTGTAAATGCTTTCGGTAGTACTAGATAGCATTGCAAACGTGTAAATGCTAACTGTAGTAGATATAATTACAAATGTGTAAATGGTATTATATAGTAGTAGATATCATTACAATCGTGTAAATGCTGTCATTAGTAGGTAGCATTGCAAACGTGTAAATGTTATCAGTAGTAGATATCATTACAAATGTGTAAATATTATCAGTAGTAGATATCATTACAATCGTGTTAATGCTATTAGTAGTAGATAGCAATACAAACGTGTAAATGTTATCATGTTATCATCAGTAGATATCATTACAATCGTGTAAATGCTTTCATGAGTAGGTAGCATTACAATCGTGTAAATGGTATCAGTAGCAGGTATTATTACAATCGTGTAAATGCTATCATTAGTAGGTAGCATTGCAAACGTGTAAATGTTATCAGTATATAGATATCATTACAATCGTGTTAATGCTAGTAGTAAATAGCAATATACAAACGTGTAAATGTTATCATATCAGTAGGTAGCAATACAAACGTATAAATGTTATCATCAGTAGATATCATTACAAACGTATGAATATTATCATCAGTAGATATCATTACAATCGTGTAAATGCTTTCATGAGTAGGTAGCATTACAATCGTGTAAATGTTATCAGGAGTAGATATCATTACAAACGTGTAATGCTATCGGTAGTAGATAGCATTGCAAACGTGTAAATGCTATTAGTAGTATAGGCCTAGCATACAAACGTGTAAATGCCAACAGTAGTATAGCATTACAAACGTGTAAACGCTATCAGCAGTATTACAAATGTGTAAATGCTATATAAATGCTGGAAAACGTCTCCAATTTCAAATACTTGGGGGCCTACGTTCTAGACACATCCCAGGATTTCAAATGCAGGAAAGCACAAGCATGGGTTGCCTGCAACAAACTGCAGAAGATCTGGAAGTCTGATCTCGAAAGAACTACAAAAATCAGATTGTTCAAAGCCTGCGTAGAAAGCATTTTGTTGTACGGCTCTGAAACATGGACCATCAGCAGGAAAATTGTAGACAGAATCAACGGATGTTATACTCAACTGTTACGTAGAATATTTGACATCAGTTGGAGAGATCACATCCCAAACAGCGTGGTATATGGCGATATCCCCCCTATAATATCAATAATCAGGCAGCGCCGTTTATGTTTCGCTGGCCACTGCATGCGAACAGGCCAACCCTATCTCCCGTCTAATTTTCTGGACCTCCTGGTGGGAAAGCTAACAGAGGCAGAAGACACCTTCAGTATCCTGATACCGTCAAGAATGATATGGGTTTAGATCCTCCAGAGATCCGCCAACTCATGAATGACAGGAAAGTCTGGGCCCAGTATGTTGCGACTGCTTCCTCCATTTCGTCCACGGACGACCAATGATGATGATGATGAAATGCTATATCAGATAGCATTACAAACGTGTAAATGCGAACAGTGGTAAATATCATTACACACGTGTTAATGTTAGCAGTAGTATAATAGCATTTACACTATCAGTAGATAGCCGCTACAAACGTGTAAATGTTATCAGTTTATAGCAAGTGTGTGCAACCTGCGGCCCGCGGGCCACATGCGGCCCGCCGGCCTCTAATCTGCGGCCCGCGAAGCAATCCCAAAATTCCCATTGATGCGGCCCGTTTTAACCGAAACTCCCACAATTACACAAATGGCGGATTGATTAGTGTGCTCCCTTATAATTAGTAGGTGACGCGCTGCATTTAGTAAATATAACTCGAGGCGTGATTGCGTGTTAAAAGTCCTGGTTAAAATGGCGCTTGCATCAGCAACAGCGAGTACAGAGGAAATTATCCCTCCTCCGGACGTGTTTTGGAATGTTTGACAATCACTGCGGCCCGTGAATGGATCTCAAAATCACAATGAGGCCCGGGTGGTAGAAAAGGTTGCACATGCTTGGTTTATAGCATAGATAGCATTCCCCATCAAACAGTCCTACGCCCTTGGCCCAAGACCCAACGCCTTCCGATTTACAGAATTACAATCAGAATCGTACTTCTACACATTTTCATTAGCGTTTTTTAATACTGATTATTATCAGCAAAAATGTGTTTACAAAACATACCTGAAGGGATCACACCACTAAATGGAACTCCATAGGGATATGTACAAAAACACTGATATAAAACTCTGGTTTAGACCACTAAATTGCGAAGTTGGACCCCGTAGAGTGATTTTTTCTTAAAGATTATCACATTTCCCCACCAAAAAATGAAAAAAATAGGTAGGTGAGCCTGCTCAATTTTCCAAAATATGCATGGAGTTGACTACCTCTCTGACGAACTTGGAAATGTCGCCGTAATCGCCAATGTTTCCAAATGCACAAATTTGAAAGATCTCTCGAAATTTACCTAGATGATATTCACAGTTTATAGTCAGGGTGCATGTAGGTGATGTCCCATTTACCATAATTAATAAAACATCATAGGCATGTACGCAATGGTATTACTGTCAAGTCTTTTTAATTGAGGATTTTGTGATGCATACTTTCCGATTCTAGTTTTAAACACCGTCCTTAAGGGTAGGGATACCCCCATTTAGTGTAGTACGTGCACCCTGAAATGGCCTCAGAATGCATCTATCAAACATTTCCGGGGCCCTTAAAGCGTGCCCGGACAACGGCGGCGGAACCAAGGGTGGGTGGGTATGGGGCCATTGGCATATAATAAGGTTTATACAGGTTAAACAAGCATTTATACTATAAAATAGGAGTTAATGAGGTCTGAAATGGCTTTAGAAACGCCCTCAGAGAGCACCTAAAACCATGATTTTAAGGTAATTAGGAATCATATCGCTCTGTAACTTGGAATATATTATGATTTACTATGATCAGAAACGTAAATCTGCAAGAAAATCTGCTTTTTTCGATGATTGAAGGCGTCCCCTGAAAAAGATCACATAATTACCTTTAAAGGGGTGAGAGACACATATAGGAGTGCGCCCTCAATTTTCCTGGAAATCAGGGTTTTTTTCACCTGTAGAATACTTATATACATATACTTACTAGGCTACTGAAACCGTTTATACCTTAATTCGCTGTCTATCGTGAAACATTTCACGATTTGGTAATTTCGATGTAGATCGGCGAAATTATCAGTAGCCAGCCACTCACCACATAATATTGCTTCAACCGAATTTCTATCTAGCGCTATCATTCAACCATTTTCCCACATTTCAGGGTTGGTTCCCACGTACCTTATCTATTGAAACAATTCATTTTCCCCCAATTTCATTTTTTTTCTCTACAATCTCTCAATGCCCCTTTACATTTGTTTATGTGCACAGAGGATGATCTGCATTAAATCTATTAATGTTATTTGGAAGTTTAGTGTCCGCCAGATAAAGGGCCAAATAATATGTCAACGGTCAACATTTCCCTCAAATTCTTTGTAAAGGGATCAAATTCTCAAAAATTAAAAATGTTGTGGCGAATGTAAATAGCGCCATCGATAAATTGTGACGAATCAAATAATTATAATCTATAGAGGGCACTCTTTCACACACCCAGAAAAACCAGTCTGGGAAAAACATAACAAGACGACGGCTACTTGGTTTTGACAATATGGCAACACTACGAGAACCCAAAAAGTACAGGAGAGTGTCAAAAAAGTGTCCCATGTGAAACATGATTTATCTTTTTGGTCATGAAAAATATAAAAATTAGGGACCGTTCATTATTTATGGTGGAGGGGGGGGGGGGTGGTCATGTAACTTTCATATGTTGAAATAGGGGCAGTTATGTAACTTTTATTCTTGAACAGGGGGGTTGTGTAAATTTGTTTAAACTATAAAGATGGAGTGATTGGAGTGATTTTAAAGGCTATTTTGGAGTGTAAATGCCATTTTTTTCTGCGCTTCGCGCATATTTTCTTAAAACCTATCGACTTCAAAAACTTTTATATGAGACGACTTCTGGAGCAAATCAACGATATGGTGGAAATAATCATCAACGGTCGAGATATTAGAGCCCTAATGTTACAAAATCCAATTTCACGATTTAAAAATGTGATTTATTGCATGCTTTTCACCTCATCTCTGCTTTGCACCAATGCTCACAAAAGTAGAACGTTTCACTGGATTAGGCCTATACGTTTCTGCTCAGAATGTTCTCTGTTCGGGTTATAAAGACTCACAAAACCATCCAAAATGTATAAATATGAGAAAAAAAATCCAACTCGCTACGCTCGCCATTAATAATTTCACACAATAAAAAGAAGGGCATCATAAAATAGTGGCCGTTCAGATAGGGCACAAACAAAATTTGCCAACGTATCCATGAACAAAATTCCAAAGGTAAAGACAGCCCCTTAAGTATGTGACAAGTTGATTTTTTTCGGGGAGGGGTGTAAAAGCTACTGGTTAGCAGTGGGGGTCATGTAATTTTCAGTTTCAGCTGTAGAGGGGTTAGGTCATTTTAACATACGAGTCTCGAATTTGTCCCAACGCCCCCCTCCACCATAAATAATGAACAGTCCCTTAGATGTGAAATAATCATGTTCCACAATCCTTAACGAGTCATATCATTTTTTTCCCTATCTATTTTGGCGCTTTCGTTATCAAATTATGGCAAATTTATGTAGTATGTAGTTGAACAACGGCCTAATCAATCAAATAAATAATAATATATCTACTAAATGTTGATTACCATGACAAATCACAGAATATTTTATATATAAGATGTATTTTAAACAATACATTGATGTATCAATGAATCATTGGAATCTCGTCGAAGCAAGTTGACATTTTGACCCCAAATGCAAAGGTCAATTACCTGTTCACGTTTTGCTTAATATCTCGGTAACAAAACATCGGAAGTTGGGCAAACTATACATTTTTAGAATCCTCCCACCAAGACAAACAAATTGGTATGCTTGTCAACTTATATTGAAGCAATTTTGACCCCTGTTTTTGGATTTTTGGCTCTAAAAATGTTAGCACACACGGGAAACTTAAGGACTTTTAAAATGTTGTTCTTCATATCATTGGGGTACTATCCCCGGGGGGCACTGACATTGGAAAAGGGTAAAGGTATGTGCCGCGCTGAAGACCCCTTTTTCACCCTCTGCTGCTAGCTATTATGACCCCCCTTTTTATTGAAAATTCAAAAAACGCGAAATTTTGCCTTCCAAAGCCCCAATTCTTCGAAAATTTTGTGTTCTAAAACCCCCCAAAAAATCGAAAATTTGCGTTCTTGCGAATTAAAATTGAACTAAAGGCCAGTTCTCAAGACCTACTTTTTAAAAAAATCAGTTCCTAAGACCCTATTTTTCGTCATAAAATCCACTCAGTTCAGTTCAGTTCTGTAGCTCACCTTTTTGAGACCCTGGGCGGCACACCCCTACCCCCAAAAGTTGAGTGCCCCCCCCCCCCCCCCGGATACTATCTTGAAAAATACAGCTTTGTATGATTTGTTTCTGGGTAAAAACCTAATGCTCTTGGACTATTAGTAGGCACTTTTAATTCTGGAACAAATAATTAATAGCTATATATAATCCACAAATCTGATGAATGAATGTTTCTGTGCAATTGCCAATGTTCAATGTTGTTCAGTGGTATTCCCCTGAGACAGTCTCAGTATAGGAATTTAGGAAAGCATGTAGGTAAATTGAGGTAGGAAAGCACCAATCGTGTCAATAGGGCGTTTATACCAATCATAAATAAAGAATTGCATTTAAAACCATGAGACCGTTAAATTGGACGTTTAACATTTTCCACGCGGCATGCAGGCGTCTGCAGACGACAGTTCCAAAATTGCTCAACATGTTTCAAAAATGGCAAATTTATTGATTTTCATCTCCATATTATTAGGAATCACCAAGAGAAATGCATTAAAATAAGTACAAACATGCCTAGTATTGGTTCAGTAATCCTTGAGATAGACTTTGAAAGTTAGGAAAGGTTTCTGAAAAATCTGGTTTGTATATGGTAAAAAAACACAACTAATAGCCGTGTGGAAAGTGTTAAAGGCATATTATGTGATCTTTTTCATGTGACCATCTATCCCTTTTTATTATTTTGAAACCAGATTTACATTTCTGATCATATAATAAATCATAAATAAATTCTGAGTTACAGAGCGATATGATTCCAAATTACTTCAAAATCATGGTTTAAAGAGGTTGAAAACCATGATTTTGAAGTAATTAGGAATAGTATCACCCTGTATCTCAGGATGTATTTATGATTTATGATCAGAAATGTAAATCTGCAAGAAAATCTGCTTTCAAAAAAAAAAGCAAGGATAGAGGGCGTCCCATGGAAAAGATCCCATAATATGCCTTTAAGTCAACATCAAATTCTGCATTATAAATATGAAGAAGAATTTCCCATTTAGCCTAAATTTTTGGAATAGCACCCTGTATTCAGCTCTATGTGTCTCTAGATCCTGTAATCTGGAAAAACCTAGCAAGTCAAATTTTGGAGAAAAATTGAGTTAGACCCATATTTGGACATAATTGGTTTTTCCCCTTCAGTTTATCAAGTTAAAAGTGTGTGAAACTCTTCCCTGTCGGCAGTTTTTCATCTGGAAGAACCTATAGTAATGGAAAAACCTAGCCTGGAAAAAATATGGGAACAGTTTTCCTTTTGTTGTCTCAAATTTGCTTTCAACAGACTTACTAGGTTTTTCCAGATTACAGGAGGGTGGGATTGTTCATGTTAGAAACGCCAGATGGCTACGGAGGACAATCTGGTACTTCCTTATTTCAAATAAATTTAGAAGCCTGATCGAGGCGAAAACAAACAAAAATATTTCACTCTTTATGTTTCATAATTTCTTTTTATTTTACATATAATTATACACATAATTTCTAAATTATTTACATATAAAGGTATAATACGAATTGATACAACATATTAAATAACAAAATTTCTTTCAATTGAAGCCTAAACTAGTCTCATAAAAGCCATTAAATTAGGATCATCCGGTTTTATTTGTTATGCACTTATCAATTGCAACCCCGACCCCAGGACTAGCATGGATTTGGGCCGGGACGTACACATTACCCATGTGAAGTCCCTGGTACAGTCATGTTCGGTCCCGCAGGGTGGGGGCACCATATTTTGTACGACCCCACTAGTCCCTGCATGGTCCCCGCCACGTCCCAGGTCCCCCAGGGTCGGGGTTATAAATAATAAGTGCATAATCATGTTTGGAGAAGCTCATGCAATGCAAGTAATTGGATATGGTGCTTGCATTACATGTAACGTTTCACTCCTAAGCTAGAAGCTTCATCAACCTGTGTCTCTACTGTACTGTCTTTTATACACACTTAAAAATAGGTAGTTAAACATAACCCCTTTTCAGGTTAAGGTTGTTCCTATGGTTGCTCCGTTATGCCATTGCTATTATCTGGCCATGCTTGCTTCACAAGCTAACTCATAGGCTAGTAGTTGCAGCCCTGCAGTCAATGATCTGGGGCCATCCACAGAGGGTCAATCTAAAAGGGATCGTAGTAAGATTCACAATTCTAGCTTTGATCTGTCGTTCTGTGCCAAACGTCCCCTACCAGACTGTCTGTCTTGTCCAAAACGTCCCATACCAGACTGTCTTGTCTTGTCCAAAACGTCCCATACCAGACGGTCTTGTCTTGTCCAAAACGTCCCATACCAGACGGTCTTGTCTTGTCCAAACGTCTCATACCAGACTGTCTTCTCTTGTCCATCTCAGTGAAGTGGTGATCTGCCATCAGTGCCAAACTCCGAAGGCTTCTGTCTTACCCACGGTGTGTTACGTCTGTATCCATATTCACCATGATAGCCGAAGTTGGGCTTGGCATCCGATAGAAATGAGGCGTGACCGGTAACCTGTTCTTCCGAATGTCCAGCTGTTATAAGAAGATCAAATGAAGAAAATATGTTTGATTTAATATATAGTAGATTAATATATAGTAGATTATTCTAACGGTTGGGTTAAAAAACCCACAAATCTGTGATAAAAACATGCTAATGACAAAGAATACACAGCAAAACAGTATTTAGAAATCACGGACAGTTAAAGTAAAGTGTTTAGAGAGTTAAATATTGAGAATTTAAACACTTTGATGTTGAGACCCTAAATCTGTTCGCACAATTATGTGTTTAGAATGTTTAGGAGCTAAACAATTCAAGTGTTTAAATGCTAAACACTTGTCTGTGATTTCTTAACACTGTTTTACAGTGTATAATTTAAAGTAAACACAAAACAAACAAACACAAAATCACATCATATATACACCCAACAAACTGTTGTCACGCCAGCCTACCCATAATTAGTGAATTTGAAATTTGATTTTTGTCAAATGAACAATTTTTATTTGTGTATGAAAATCTACCATTTTTTATAACACTTTTAATATTGTACTAAATTGTTCTCTGGGGAGGGAGCACTTGTATGGGAGAGAGGAGCACTTGTCTGGGGTAGGGGAGCACTTGTCTGGGTAGGGGATCACTTGTCTGGGGTAGGGGAGCACTTGTCTGGTGGGAGGGGAGTACTTGTCTGGGGGAAAGAGCACTTCTACACAAAGGTGTGGGTATCATCAGAGTTGTAGATTCTAGCCATCAATACTAACATCAATATGATTTGCAACTTCACTTGGCTATGCAAAAAATGACTTGTGTCTTGTCTTGGACTTGCAAAAAAATACTTGTTGCCAACACATGTTGGAAGCTAGTCTTGAGAGTGACCCCACAAAATTTCCCAAAAATTCCTTTGATGCATTGCTTAAGCCTTTAACAATAAATCACAGGCAAAAATTACAGATCGTCTTCCATTTGAGTCTGAAAGCGGTTATAGTGCCCTCAATTTTCCTGAATGCTTAAGGGGGCTGGGCTGTGCACCTTCGCATAGCGTCCGTAAAACTGCCGTAACTTCTTCATTATTCATTTAATCTTAATAAAAGTATACATTTTTTTGCAGGAAAGGGTTCAATGAATCTAACTATGATCATGAAATTGACCATTTTGGAGAAAATTATAAAAAACATGTTTTTTGACCCATTTTAGGTTTGGAAAAGATAACTCAAAATATATTTTGTTAAATTTTGTCAAACTAGTTTTAGTATATTCCTCATGCAATTCCCTAGGAATCGTTTTTTTAATATTTTTTTTACTTTATTATTTTTTGAATTACAGACCAAAAAGTGCTAAAAAATCACGTTTTTTGGTAAAAAAAACATATTTTTTGGCACTTTTTTTTGTTTGATAATTCAAAAAATAATAAAGTAAAAAATAAAATAAAAAAAACGATTCCTAGGGAATTGCATGAGGAATATAATAAAACTAGTATGATAAAATTTAACAAAATATATTTTGAGTTATCTTTTCCAAACCTAAAATGGGTAAAAAACGTGTTTTTTATAATTTTCTCCCAAAATTGTCAATTTCATGATCATGGTTGGATTCATTGAACCCTTTTCTGCAAGAAAATGTATACTTTTATATAGATTTAATGAATAATAAAGAAGTTACGGCAGTTTTACGGAGGCTGTACCTGAAGGTGCACAGCAATAATGTTAATGCTGTGCTTATTGCATTGTTTCTTGGTACAAATTGGCTTCCAAAACAATGCATCGCCCCCCCCCCCCCCCCCCCCCTTCCGGGTCAACAAAACAATGTGTATGGGAACTTTGAATTTGTGATATCCAAGTGTTGCCACACTATATCTCTTGATTTAGTGATTTCTTACCATGTGCCGCTCTAGGTGCATCCCCGGGGTGCTCAGTGGTCATTACAAGGGGGGGGGGGGGGGGGGTATCATGCGCGTCCAAGGACTTTCAAAAAGTACCCTAAATACGTAATCGTGTTAATGTGAAAAAGCACCCATAAACAAGTATGGTACAGTATTTTACATACCCTAAGCAAGTAATATCAGTATTTCCAATACCCTAAACAAGTACTCAAAATATTTTGCTACCCTAAGCAAGTAATTTGTATAGTTTAAACCTCTTACCGCGTATGACACATTTCTAACCCTTTTTTCCTTCCCTAATAAGCCAAAAGTATTATGAAACAAATGCCGAGCTGATCTATCATATCACTTGCGAAGGATACAATTATAGGAAATATATCTAGCCCTTGTATCATGGCTATTTATAATCCTCATGGAGCAAATAAGGACCCTAAATACGAAAGCCAATGATGTAAAAATATACCCTTTTTATTTGATTTGGCTTGTTTTGATACCCTATTCAGGTTACGTACGTAACGTGCCCCACCTTGAAAAACTACCCCTAATTACGTGATTTCTTGGACACGCATGATACCCTCTTGTAATGACCACTGAGCACCCCGGGGGTGCATCATGCGCGCATGGAGATATCAGTACTTACCATGTGCTGCTCTAGGTGCGTCATTGCGTGCATGGAGATCCGGTAGCCTGATCCCGATTCCAAGAATCTGTCTATCACTGGACCGTCGATTGAGCAACCGCCTTTGTCCTAAGAAATACAAAGATGTACAAAGAGTACAGATGCATTTAAATTTCAACCAACAAAAAAGGTTATAATAGACAATAAGTAAGGCAATGGTGTTTGGATTGTATTGAAAGTTGTCTTGGGTATAATACTGGTAAGATAGTGGTTTAAAAATAAAGGGCTTTCAAACGATTTTATAAAAAAGAAAAAAATGAACATTTGGTCTAATTTGTTTATTAAAAATGCGCGTGCAGCGTGGAAAAAACATACCTTTTTAAGTTGTTATACTAAAATTGTCAATTTTTTTCTAATTTAAACTAAATTGATGTGTGGTGTTTTTTTGGTGGGGGAAAAGTGTGGGGACAAATAAATATTTTTTTGGGGAAGCCCTAGTACAACAAATCATACTTAGTGATATTTGTCATCAGTGGTATTATTCATCATAGAGTATTTTGCATGTTTCACTATCTGTCTCTTATCTGTCCCCATTTGGTAGGGGGAAAAAACCCAACGTATGGGTTTCCTGTACTAGGAAGCCCCCTGGGCCCTGAGGATGTAGTATAGTCAGGGCGTAACAGAGGTTGGTTGTCAGGGGGCACAGCAAAAATTCCTGGTTAGAATAATTCAGCCCCGGAATTTTTCGTAAAAGGTTGCCCCAATTTTTTTCCAGTCAGTCACTTCGTGAATTTCACGTAAGTGGTGGGGGGGAGGGGGGGGGGGGGGTAGGGTCAAAAATATCGTACTGTCACAAAAATTTCGCACGGTCACAAAAAGCACAACAGTCAACAATTTGTTGACTGTTGTGCTTTTTGTACTGCG
>CM069456.1:64299919-64356666 GCA_035610835.1 Ophiura sarsii
TACATTACATTGACACCTAATCGTTGGAGTTGGACTTACTTTTGCGATAGACTGATAGTGGGCTTGCAGAGTCTACAATCAGTACAATGAGAGCAATTGGCCTACATCATAAGTATAGGCGAATTATTTAATATCTCGTAACCTATGTGCCAACATGATTGGCCATTGGCGACATTATTGACTTGGGTTTGCATTGACAACGACAATGATAAAGGCCTAGTTAGTATAATTAAAGAGCAATGGTCTTGACAATAAGCAAAACACTATTTGGGCCTATAGGCTGTTCATGTGCGCCGACATAAAATCTCATACAAATGGGCTCGTTCACACAGTGCCTACAAATGTATATGCCTACATTGCCTTTGTTCATTTTTGATTTGTGTTAACATAACATATACAACAATATCATTTGCGCATACGATATCTGTTATAGGGCTTTCTCCCGTCTTCCTTTTCCTTTCTTTCTTTCCTCTTTCCTTTCTTTTTTCTTTCCTCTTTCCCTTTTCCTTTCTTTCTTTCTTCCCTTCTTTTTTTCTCCCTTCTTTCTTTTTTCTTTCCCTTTTCCTTTCTCTTCCCTTTCTTTCTTTCTCCCTTTTCTTCCTCCTTCCTTTTTTTTGCCCACAGCCCATTATTTTGCCGACAGATTTGATGAATGGGGGGGGGGGGGTGTGTGACACCCCCCCACACACCCCCCCCCCACACCCCCCCCCCCCCCCCCCCCCCCCCCCCCCCCCCCCCCTCTGGGGACGCCCTTGATACGGAAGGTTATATGATGTGCACGGAGATGGTTTACCGTATGGAAATCAGTATGATGGCAGTAGGCCGGTATGTTAGGTTTAACGACATAACAGGAGAATATGGGGATAATAACTAAAAACTCAGAGGTACTCAAAGATCAAGTTCTGTTTATACATATTTTTGAAGCGGTTCATTTTTGTACAACTATATAGTTAGAGTAGAGTTAAGGGATTTCCAGCAGGAATGACGGACGATTTTGGATTTAATATTTTCAACAATGACATTATTTGTGTTTAGAGAAGAAACTACGGCAAAAGTGTACTTTAGGTCCCAGATTCTAGACTGCACTATTATCGTCTGATGAATGTACCAGTCTCGTTCAATACTGGGACAAATCACTACTAGAAGCATGTGTACCAGTATCGCCCAATACTGGAAGATAACAAAGTTCCAGTATCGCTCGATACTGGTACACAATTTGGTGTTCCAGTATCGGCCGATACTGGAACAATGAAATTGTACCAGTATCTTGCGATGGTACACTTTTTCCTCGAAAATATTAAAAGTATTGACGTTGAGAAAGAAAGGCCTTGAGCACCAGCGCAGAAACGTCGAGCCTTTTTTGTTAGATAAATAATTTGTCGATTTTTGGTCATATCCGTGCTCAACCATGGGCTCAGGGATTTGCATATTGATAAAAAGTGATAGCCCATGCATGCAATGTTGCAATAAGTTATGTATGGCAAGACAAGCTTATTGTAGCGAGTAAAAATAATAGAAAGGGAAGATCGTAACTTACTCTCCGGGATACCGATACTTCTAGACTATTAGTTATTAGGTGAGGTTGGGTCGGATACGGATTATATCTAGGCGAGGATTCTGTATCGGGACGAGGGCGCAGCCCGAGTCCCGATACAGACTCCGAGACTAGATATAATCCGTATCCGACCCAACCTCACCTAATAACGATTTTATCCTACTATTAAAACAAAACAAGAACAAGAACTAGTAGTCACCAAGGACGCTCTATGAGAAGGACTGGAATGTTCCGCGTTACCCATAGGGCGCACCGTAGTATGTAATTCCGCGTACGCGCATCTCTTAGCGCTGCATGAAGGAGGGAGGTGCCCAGCCGCCCGCTGCTGGATGCCGTTTACGCCCGCCCGCGCTATGCCACGGTGCCGGTGCCGATCATTGCAGAGCGTAGGCCGCCCGCCTATATAATCAGTATTGACACATATCCCAATTAATTGTATAGCATTTTTATAGAATAAAAGGATTAGAAAGAATGTATCCTTTATACAATTTATGTTCGACGGTGTTTTCATAAACAAAACTTTATTCTAAAGCAAAACAAAACTATCTACGAGTTATGGCCAACTTCCGTAAATTATCACCTATTCACTTTCTACTTCAACTTCATCCATCATACCAATTGACTTGTAAATGTTTAATAGGAGACGTTATGTTTTGCTCTGCAATCGGTCATAATAAGATTTATAAAACAATTTAACTCCCGGAAAAAGTAAATAGTCTATGATTTATGAATGAAAGAAGCCGGGGAAAGAAGCCAGGGGAAAGAAGTCGGGCTCCGGTGTGAAGTAGAGGGTTGTACATTGGTGTCCTATAAGCGCATTCACGACCCCCTGTCCCTCCATTCAAAACTTTTTCTGTTATAGTCATTTGTATAAATCCGGTAAATTGAAGCTGATTATTCATGTTGACTGTGTAGCGAATAGGAAGAAAGCTGATGATCATTGTCTTATCCATAATTAATTAGTTGTTAATAATAGTTGACAAGTCTGTTGAACCACATACTTAATGACTACTAAGTATCCTTTGAAATGGGACCAAAATTGTGTTTTTAACATTAGGGGATGACTAGTTATTGTAAAAAGAACAAAGCATGGGATTATCCCCATTGAGTTTGTACAGGCGGCACCCCTTCCAGAAACACCCCTTCCAGCACCACCCCTGGTCCCCAAACATCAAACAGCTGTATCTCCCTTTCTGTATTAGCTATACCAATGCCATTTTGCAGGCAGATAGCTTGTTATTAGGGCTTTAAAATGATACCAAATTTGTTGAGATAGCTTTTGTGGTTTTAAAAATATTTGAGGAAAATGACAGCATGAAGCAAAAAAATGTAACGGCACCACCCTATTGGGAGGCGAGTTCATAACGCGTGACCACTGTTTAATTCAAGCTACATGATCAAGCTTTAGACAACGTAAAATACTAAAATTACAAAACTGATGAAAACACTCCACCTACAAAGAATTGTTTTTCAAGCGATAAACACTGTTTATTTAATTGAAAAACACTTTTTTTTGCTAGAAAAACAAGAGTTTATTTTATTGATAAACAGTGTTTATCGCTCGATAAACTCAGTTTATCAAACTGAAAAACATTGTTTTTCGATTGAAAAACAGAATATTGATCTATAAACACTGTTTTTCGCTCGAAAATTGAAAAAATGTGTTTTTGAGCGAAAAACAGTGTTTCGATTCGCTCGAAAACAAAATTTATCTCGATAAACTCAGTTTATCGGTCGATAAACAGTGTTTATCGGTGATAAACAAAGTTATTCTGTGATAAACCGTTTTTATTAAATTATCATACATTGCCATTGGCACGCTTAATGTATATTAATTTGATAAACACGGTTTATCGCTGATAAACACTGTTAATCGGTCGAACAATGATTTTCAACCAATAAACTGAGTTTATCAAGATAAACTATTTTTCGAGCGAAAAACATAGTTTATCAAATTGAAAAACACTGTTTTTTTCGTTCGAAAAACTCTTGTTTATCGATAAACTGTTTTTCAATAGAAAAACAGTGTTTTACGCTCGATAAACTCTGTTCATCGATAAACTCAGTTTATCAAATTGAAAAACACTGTTTTTCGATCGAATAACAGAGTTTATCGATAAACACCTTTTTTCGAGAGAAAAACATAGTTTATCGATAAACTCAGTTTATCAAATTGAAAACTGGTGTTTTTCAAGCAAAACAGTGGTTTTTCAAGCAAAAAGCAGTGGTTTTTCAAGCGAAAAACAGTGTTTAATGAAAAGTTTATCGGTAAACACTATTTTTTGCTCAAAAAACATAGTTTTATCAATAAACACTGTTTTTCGCTGGAAAAACATAGTTTATCAAATTATGTGTTTTTGAGCGATTGTTTCGATAAACACTGTTTTTCGCTCGAAAAGTTATTCGGTGATAAACCATTTTTATTGAATTATCATACATTGCCATTGGCACACTTAATGTATATCAATCCGATAAACACGGTTTATCGCTGATAAACACTGTTAATCGGTCGAACAATGATTTTCAACCAATAAACTGAGTTTATCAAGATAAACTATCTTTTTCAAGCGAAAAACATAGTTTATCAAATTGAAAAAGACTATTTTTTCGCTCGAAAAACTCTTGTTTATCGATAAACTGTTTTTCAATAGAAAAACAATGTTTTACGCTCGATAAACTGTTCATCGATAAACTCAGTTTATCAAATTGAAAAACACTGTTTTTCGATCGAAAAACATAGTTTATCGAAAACTCAGTTTATCAAATTGAAAAACTGTGTTTTTCGAGCAAAAAACAGTGTTTTTCAAGCGAAAAACAGTGTTTATTGATAAACTCAGTTTATCGGTCGTTAAACAGTTTATAGTTTATCGATAAACACAGTTTATAGCTTATCGATAAACTCAGTTTATCAAATTGAAAAACGGTGTTTTTCAAGCGAAAAACAGTGTTTAATGAAAAGTTTATCAATAAACACTATTTTTTGCTCGAAAAACAGAGTTTATCGATAAACGCTTTTTTTTGCTCGAAAAACAGTTCATCAATAAACTCAGTTTATCAAATTGAAAAACACTGTTTTTCGATCGAAAAAAACAGTGATTATCGATAAACTCAGTTTATCAATAAACACAGTTTATCAATAAACACTCTTTTTCTCTGGAAAAACATTCTCGATAAACTCAGTTTATCGATAAACACTGTTTTTCACTGGAAAAACATAGTTTATCTCGATTAAAGGCATATTATGTGATCTTTTCCAGAGAGCGCATTCCATTGACTAATAAACCGTATTTATTCATGATTTTTTTTAGAAAGTAGATTTTCTTGCAGATTTTTACATATCCGATCATAAATCATACATACATTCCAAGTTACAGAGCGATACAATTCCTAATTGTGAATTTAGAGTGAAAAATATAAACTTATTTACAATAAGAGATTTCACTCTTAAACCATGATTTTGAAGTAATTAAGAATTGTATCGCCCTGTAACTTGGAATGTATGCATGATCCGATAAACACAGTTTATTGACTAATAAACTGTATTTATCCAATTATCATACATTAAGCTTGCCATACTGTCAGCAGTGTGCACAATATGTCTGTAAACCACCCAGTGGCGTGGTCACAGAACTGTTAGCATAGGGTTTACTTTTTACTACACAATTAATCAACACACACACAATTTCTATTGATGAATTTATAATATCTAGTTTATTTTTTAAATAATATCAATGACATTAACTTACCAAATAATTCCAATTATAATGATGAACACAATAATCTTTAAAAAATTGGCAAACAATTTAACAAAAGACCCTTTTGTTGAAATGTGATGGTGATCAGTACTGATGGTGATCATAATTATAAACAATCATTTTTGTTTTCTATCTAGACCCTTCCAAATTGTTCTGTGTGCCTACACCTTTCAGAATATTTTAAGAGGAACTAAATTGTTGTTTAGACATTCATTCCTTTTTTCTGGTCTATTTAGAGAGCCCTTTAGTGGTTTGCCCTAAAGTTCTCAATTTGTTATGGTTCAGTAGAGATTTACAATAAACCTTCAAATAGGGAAAATAATACCTCAAAATGCAGTTCTTCATATTTTAAGAACCCTTTGGAGAAACTTTTAAGGTTCTGCAAACAAAATAATTGTCCTGTAAGGTGTGAGACAACATGCCATTGAGACTCTGAAATAAGAGGCCACATTAATTCCCTTTTTTCAAAGGGGTATGTTACATGTACGAACCACTTGAACATTTTTTATTTTAACACCTGATTTGCATCAAATTTTGTCACATATGGCTCATAATTCACAGTGAAATAACCCTAACACCGAGGCACATTTTCCAACAAAAAAAATTTCGTGGCCAAAAAGTGAGGGGGGAAAGTCCCCCACGCCCTTGGGGCTCGAACCCCGGACCTCTGGGTTCAGAGGCAAACAACTTACCGCTAGGCCAGGAGGGTCAACCATACTTGGCTCAGTATACTCAAGAAGTTATCATACTTAAGTATAATAACTCCTTGGTATACTTCGCCAAGTATACCCCGGGCACTTATAAAACTCTATTGTACATTTCACGGACATGAATTATGCTAATGAGCTCATTAAATGACGTCACTCGCATCATCGGGTTTTCCCGATGATTGAAATCCGTTGATTGAAATTCAAGGTCGAGTAAAATGATGTTCTTATTTGTTGTCTGTGAGCTTTTCTGATTTTTTTCCCGTATTGGAGTATTTTTTTATTGAAAATAGACAGTTCAAATTCAACGTTGGTTCCAAGTTCAACTGACAGCACATGTATTAAAGGCGACAGCAACGGCAATATGCAAGCAACATTTGAGAAAAAACGATGCCCGACTTTGCAAGAAAGTGTACGGGGAAGTGTACGGGTGAACATGACAAACCAAAACAGCCTAGTAAATAATCACCTCCGTGGCGCAATTGGTTAGCGCGTTCGGCTGTTAACTGAAAGGTTGGTGGTTCGAGTCCAGCCGGGGGCGTTGTTACTTTTTGCATTTAATGCAGATCGACAAATCACAGTAAAAATATAATATTGACAAAATCACAGACCACTTACACAAAATCGCATCTGCGCATGCTCCTGTCGTGATCGAAATCCACCACACAAGCAATGGGCGAGTTTTATAAGTGCCGGGGCCATTATTTCATCGAAAAACTGCCAAACCGGTACTACGAGTTACTACGATGCAGTGTGCTTGTGTCATCCGGTTTGGCAGTTTTTCAATGAAATAATGGCCCCAGGGTTACTTGGCAAAAACTGTTTTGATTTTTTTCTCACCTTTTGGCACTTTTTGGTCAAAATTTGAAAATATATTAGATTAGGTTAAAAATTAAGAAATTTGTCCCAAAGTTAGTGTCTTACATCATAATCAAGTGATTTGGGCAATTTGTACTCAAAATTATTTTTGTTAGCTGTGTAAACATTTTAAAAAAAATTGGGTCAAAAAAGTGAATTTTGTGATATCCTCAAAAAATCAACATTTTGGGTCAAAATTGACGCCAAATTTGGATTCTCTGATCCATTTCCTTTCGAAAAATGTACACTTTTATATACATTTGAGTCATAGTTCAATAATTACAGCACTCACAGATTCACAAAATGATGAGCTCCACAATTGAGCCAAGAGAGTGATACAAACATCTCTCTTAGTCTCTACTCTCTATACTGTTTCTCTAAAACTCAATAATGATTCACATTTTTGTCAGTGGACAGGAAAGATGACCATTGAAAAGTATCCATGGGTCCTTAAAATGAACATTAGGTCAGCATAACTTGAAAGATGAGTCATCCATAGAAACAGCATTTTAGTGCATGAGTTTAAGTTTGATGCACAGCAGGCTTAAACTGGTAGGTATAGGCTGGCACAGATAGGTTTAATAATCCAGAATTGCAGACTACCCCCAAATAGATGAACCTGCATAGGGAAACAGAAACAATAGAAGCTTGGGTTAATGCCACACATTATTATGCATTGCTGATTTGGATGGATTTTGAAGGGTTGCTTTATAGTCTATTTGGCCATCATGAGACAGTGACGTAACTGCGTATTGTACTAACTAAAGCATAAAATGCACGCCTACATAAGGCGCTGGCGTATACACAAGCGTTGAAAGAGGAGGATACATACGTGTGCGTAAAAACTGCACCTGTTAAGTTACGTCACTGTCCAGAGCAAGCCAAATAGAGACATTGTGTTTTCTTAAAAATTGACATTTTGGGTCAAAATTGACCATGAGGGCGCTTTTCAAGACTGAGCGCAAGTTTTTTGCCATTCACTATTTTAAAATTTACAGCTACAAAGATGATCACAAGTTTGGCCTACTCAAGAAATCTGGGCATTCTTTCACAATTAGTTTGTCCGTAACACTCATTTGAATGTTCTTTGCACTCATGTGTGGCATCCAAATGAATGGCAAATTGGCATCCAAATGAATGGCAAATGTTCAGATGGCAGGTGGACCCATCTATGCCAAGGTCTGATTTAACCAGATTTTGGGAGAGGTATTTTTTAGGTAATGGAACACATCTACGCTAGGTACAAATATCTGGGTTACATTTTTAAAAATAGGGGCTCATGATGGACCCTTGCCGCCAGCCTTTTGAGGTTCCCAACTTAAGACGTGTGGCCGTATACTTTACGTTGACAAATCAAAGCACTGTGGGCAACTGCCTATTGATTTGACCCCTCGACTTAATTGAGCCTTTCGTGACTAAATCGAGTCTTACACAACCTGATTAAGTCGTGGTCAGTGGCGGCACCAGCCTCATAATTTTGGGGGCCATTTTACGCTAAAATTGACAAATTTGTCTTATATATCAAATAATGGTATGAAAATGTGCGCTTGCACGGAAAATTTAGCTGTTTTATGATAAAATTGTCAACATTTGGTCTAATTTAACCTAATTTTGGAAGAAAATTTGCGCAGAGCGTGGAAAAATTGCCCTTTTATGCTAAAATTGTCTATTTTTTCTAATTTTAACTATTTAAGTTGATTTTTTTTAAACAAATACAACTTTAAAGCTCTGCGATCGCCTTCAAAGTTGATGCTCGACTTATATCAATGCTCTGCATGTACTGCACCCATATTCTTAAACTTCCATTCTATTTTTTCACTACTGGTACTATACCTTCTTGCTCTTCTGAAATTTCTGAATCAGAGAGGGTTTTCAAATGGTATAGAATTCAATCATTACATTTAATTCAATTCCTACCTTAACAATCAAGTGTATTGCTGGAACTGCATCTGCTAACACAGACTATAGAGTTAAAAAAGGGTGTTGAAATTTGTGTTGCAGCCAAGGTTTCTTTTCTTTCTGGAAATCAACACGATCATGGAGCTTTGATTTTCTGTGGAAATAAAAAGAATAAAAAAGTAAATTCATGAAAAGATTCCTGTCTTAAAAACAAGTGGTTGCCTTACCAGAATATTGTGACTCAACTGTAAAGGCTGGGACCCACACAGAAAACCATGCATGGTGATATTTTCCATAACATGGTCACATACATTAATAATAATAATTTTAAAGGTAGATGTTCTGATTGCTGGCCTGATTTTCAAGTTGATGTTATCTAGTTATCTAGTTTATAGGATGGTGAAGACATACGGGCACTCGAGTTATTTTTAGCAAATTTGCTTGGCAGCCAGTGTTTCAAAAGAAAAACATTCCATGCACACACTCAATACTGAGCGTTACCAGGGTTGTCACTAAGGCGGTCGGTCGGTGGCGGTCGGTCGGAGCCGGCACTCACAATTGCCGACCGGCACTCTTAAAAAAAGGGTAAAAAAAACGGCACTAATTTTTTTTTATTACAATTTGTGGATAAAATCATTAAACTGCCTCATAAAACAAGAAATTATGTGGCAAGAACCCTCAAAGTGCATTAATAACCCCTAAAAACAATTAAGAAGGCCTATAGACCCCATGCCATGATCCACTGCACTTCGTTTGCAACACTTATTCCGTTCGCCGTCAGTCAAATTAACCGCCACGAAATTTTGGCTAGTGACAACACTGAGCGTTACGCACTTGAATCGACTTGTTTTTGTTTTTACCGGCATTTGATTGTTTTCACCTGCATGACGTAGGTCCGCCCCAACCTATATGAAAGGTCATCCTTAAAATTGGCACACATTCCAAAGTTTGAGTTGCATTAAACTCCAATGGTTCTTATTTTAGAAGTGCCGAAGTTCTCTGTCGATGACTATTATAGTGTGTCATGTGCTGTAATTCCGTTTAGTGGCATTTATTTTTATGTAGTCTATTCTTGGTCTCGTGTTGTGGTCATTACACAACATAGTCCAGAAATCCACTGCATCAATTTTAATGCAGTGTACTCAGGCCTCACATTTCGTCAATTTAGGGGCACGGCCACTTTGGCCTTAAAAATAACACATTTCGAAGGGCATCGATGCCATGTTCTGGGGCACCAAGGCCAAACCAATATTGGAATGAAAGGGCACCAAGGCCATTTTATATTACATTATTTATACCATAATTTTACATGTAAACTTCACTAGGACTTTTATTTTATCAAAAGGGCACACGGCCACTGTTAAAAATAGGGCACGGCCATTATGGCCGTGATTTTTTTACTGATCCGAGGGCATCGTGGCCATATGCGAGGGCATCGCGGCAATGGCCGCGATGTAATTTGAGCCCTGAGTGTAGTCAGTGTACTGTTACCTGTAATACTGATTTTTTTATGTCAGTCCTGCTAGCTTAGCCTGGCTATATTGATTTCTGCGAAGCTACTACATGTATTCATTATTTTTTCAGCGAATAGCAGGACTTTCATACAATACTCAGAGGAAACAAATCAGGTAATATTATTATTAGAATTCCTACTTTTTCATGAAATCTGACAATACGGTCTTGCGCCTGTACTGACGTTGACGAGTGACGGTAGACTATATTTCAGTTCCGGTCTGTTTTTACGAATTATTTTTCCTATATAGTATAGCCTATAAATAGGACCCGGGGGGGGGGGGGCACTGACACTGGAAAAGGGTATAGGTATGTGCCGCGCTGAAGACCCCCTTTTTCACCCTCTGCTGCTAGCTCTTATGACCCCCTTTTGAGCCTCCATCAGTTCTTAAGACCCCCAATTTCGTTGAAAAATTCAAAAATCACGAAATTTCACGTTCCAAAGCCCTAATTCTTCGAAAATTTTGCGTTCTAAAACAAACAAAAAATTGAAATGTTGCGTTCTTGCTAAACCTAAACAAATAGGCAAGACTCTCAAGACCTACTTTTTGAAAAAAATCAGTTCCCAAGACCCTATATTTCGTCAAATCCACTCAGTTCAGTTCAGTTCTGTAGCCCCCCCTTTTAGGCTTAGGCCTACTGAAAATTACTGTGAGTGGGAAGGACACTCATTTGTTTGTCATCACTCATCAGTCGTATTTACGGCGCTGAGTGTGACACAAACGTCCATCCTTTTCCTATAGTATGGTACAGGGAAGGGAACATAAATAATAAACATCACATACGACAGCATTATGATAAACACAACGTTTACCTACCGTCGACTTTCTTCAAAGTCATGAATTTAAATTCGGGTAGAAAAAGAAAGATCGAATTCATTAAATATAGGCCTACATTTATACATCAAACAAGGCTACATTTTTACGATATTCTTGGTCAAATGTTTGCCCACCACTCTTACTCAGCTTAAGCTATACCAAATTGTGTGGTTACCTGATCAAATCCGTAAGAACGTTACTTTTCCAAACTTAAAATCTCTGTAAAATTAGCGTTTCACTCCAATGACTCAGACGCATCAATTGTTATGACCTGATTGATTGAGTTGACCTCTGATCTGGTGTCATGCCTGGTGATGAGGGCGATATGACAAGTCTGAGTGGATTCATTCAGCCGGGGGTATCAACCAGGGTTGGTTTGGGCAAAAAATATATAAGAAAGTTTCAGAAAGTGTGTGTAAAAATAAATTATTTCCTTGATGAACATACATGATATAGGCTAGCGCTAGCCCTACCCCAACAGCATTTCGGAGATAGGACCCCGGTTGGCAACATCTATACATAAATTAAAGGCTTTGTAATCATAAATCAGCACCGTAACCAAGATGTTTACACCCGAAACAGCTTCAAACCTATAATAGAGCAACATTAAGTTTGTATACTTACTGATTTTCTGGTAAAAAAGGCCTGTTGTGTGACAAGTTGTTGTCTGTAAGCGGGATTCAAGATGGCCGACGAAACAAATTTCTTAGCGCTTTTGGGTGGTTTACCTCAAAATTTCTTAGCGCTGCATGTGTGGCCGTCAACAAAGTCATTAGTGCTACGGTTATTTTTACGTTGGTAAGTCATGAATGTGGGAAAGGTCCTACACTCTTCCACAGCTCAATCAATCATAAAGTCATAGCGCATTCTGAACGAGGCTTGACGGGAGCAATGCTAAGTAAGATATTGATGCTACGGGCGTACCTGAGCGCTTTCCTATCCTTCTAATTATATATCCTGGGTAGTCACTACAGAAGTAGTAGTCACCTAAAATCCGAGCAAGGTCACGTCGCGTCGGCGTACAACCCTACTACCGTGCGCATGCGCAGTTCCTTACTGACCGGATAGACTGGATCCTCCTGTCTTCCCGATTTTCCACACGGCCCCCTGCGAGGGTGCTCAAATGTGAAGACTGGAAAAAATACAGTTCCACAAGTGTGCGCTGATCAACTCATGAATAATGAATGAATCCCAAATATGGACATGATAAATTATTACATTATGAATATGCAATAGCTAGGAAGTAGATGAATCCCACGCTTCTACAGACTATACAGTGACGCTTTACATATTCAGCATCAGAAAAGTAACCCCCTGGGTTCTGATGAAGAGTCTATAACCTCTTATCGTGTGACGTCAGGATGAATTGTACAAATCAGTACAAATTAGCCGAAGCTGGTGTGTGTGGCGTTTAATGACACAACATTTTATACGAAAATGTGAGTTTATCGGCCGTGAAAATTACAAGGAAGTTAGGTTTAACCAAGGTAGGTGGATACAAGAGTTGCAATATAACAAGGAAGTATACCGAATCTACCAATACCTACAAATAATACGAAAAAAGGTATAATCTTACCAAGAAATAAGCTTTTATTTTTAGGGCTTAAAAACAATTGTTAAAAAGAAAGTTCACACTCATTGGAAGGATCCTTACTCTAAATGTATTTGAGCTATGATGATATAATTTATGTAAGCTGATAGGTATTTCAATTAGCTACAATTTGATACCCCATTTGTTATTGAAGATTATGAAATGTCCGATATAAACAATGATTTACGAGAACTGATGCAGTTTCAAATGGACATATTTTTTAGATTTGCAATTGGAATCGGAGTAATATCAGTATCAGCTCAGCCTCAGGGCCGGGCTGCGATTTTTTTTTTACTAGTAAACATTTGTAAAATTTATTTATTTCGTTTTAATACGGAATAAAGCAAGACTCACTGAATAAAATGATTTTTCAATTTTTTTTTTAAAAAGTCACCTGATTTTACATGTGAGCCCATACAAATGTTTACTAGTAAAAAAAAAATCGCGGCCGGGCTAGCCTATTATTATAGGCTATAATATTAATATAGGCCTAGTTCAGAATCAGTCCGTTCCAAAATAGCGAAACCTGTTCAGCAGCGAATGACTTTCAGAAGAGCGTTGCGCGGAAAACGCTGGCATGGCGCAATGGCGTGCAGTGTCATTGTAATTTGTATTCATGAAGCTTGCGTAGGCCTATGCCCAAATCGCGCTTATACGCTTGGATTACTTTTGCGCACGGATATAAAGTAATAAACTGCATGCAAGGACACGCTCAACCTTGGTAATGATGGCGAGCGCTCGGATCATTTTGTTTTGATTTTAATAGTAGCATCTGAGACGAATATACCTGAAGGTATATTCTACACGCGAATTCTACCCCGCGATCGATCGTGACGGAACCCCCGCGTTGTGTGGTGGCATATAAACCCAATTTTCAGTGGTATGCACTTACCGTCCAGGCTACATTTGACGTCTTAGAAAATGTCACTTGGGCTTAGCAAATACTTCAGAGTTACAAATATAATTCAAACATGAAAATCGGTGGATTACATCGTCGTCAAATTGTATTTGAAGAAAATGGTGTGGTCGGAAAAAAACATGATTCGGCGACATTGTTTTGATAACGTCACGAGGTCTCGCGATATTTTGCGAGAATTCACGTTGATTCGGCGACATTGTTTTGATAACGTCACGAGGTCTCGCGATATTTTGTGAGAATTCACGTTAAACGTGAATTCTCGCAAAATATCGCGCACATGTGCGCGATATTTTGACAGTATTTTGACAGTACTTGACAGTTGTTGAAGAGACACAGGTGGTACACACAAAGGAAGTCGATATCTTAATCCGTTTAGACGACATGTTTTCACGAATTTTCATTTTCGCACCTCAGATAATGCGCTGTTTTTCTGCTTCCGTTTTTCGGTTTTAAAAATAAGGTAGGTAGAAATGCTCTGTAGGAAAACGTATTACTGATAATCTTATTTGCAAACGTTTTACCTTTGCGGTGTTCAAGAAATATTTTTATGTGAACTATTCGCTGCTGTGACACAGTTTTATCGGCTTTGAAACCAGGGGCTATTTCATTTGGTTGAATCATAGATCCAACCAAATGTAGTTAGTTGTAGATATATTCGTCTCAGGTAGCATGGACTAATGAACGCGTAAAAACATGTTCAAAATGTTTCATCCCAAAACTGTTTCATCCTATAGTTCAATCAGTTCGGTTTTTATCTATACGCGCGCAAAGGTAATCAAGCATGTAAGCGCGATTTTGACAAACGCAAGCGTCACACATTCAAAGACAGCGCCATTGCGCGCCATATTGAACCATGCCAGCGTTTTACGTGCGATGCTCTTCTGAATTCATTAGCTACTGTAAAGGTTTTGCCAATTTGGAACTGACTGAACTATAATATTTTCTAAGAATACTGCTTCATCCCACTACAGTTTCACCCCATTGCACTTCCACCCACCACATTACAGTTTAATTTCAATTGAAATACACTGAAGGTGTATTGAATCATAGATCATGAATGGACTGATTGGGAGAACCATCGAATTGAGTGGTGAATTTTAATGCACAAGGGACGGTATACACTACCATAGACGCTTCCATTGACACGTGTGTTAGACACCCGGTGTTCAAATGCTTCTCCTGGGGTCCCCCTCCTTACTTGGGATATTCCTTTTTGTTGTAAAATATTCACATTTGAAGCAGCAATCAAAGTTTTTTAGGGACTTTAGTACCCCTTCACCCTGGCCGAAGATTATGGTGGTGTGTAGGGCCTACCCACAAAGATGGTATTAAGACCAAAAGGGAATAGTGTTTGACCCAGTGTTTTCACTCACCCTATACAGAGGGTCAAATACCCTTCACTTTTGATTTTCACTCTTTCAAAAAATTTCTCAAGAGTGAAAAAAGTTGCAAATTTCATTGTTTTACTGCCCAAAACACTGCGCGAACACACGTTTTGGCCATCATTTTGATTTTTCACTCTCGAGAAATAAACCCAGTGAAATTGCTGTAATGACCCCCGGGTTTGAACTAGTCTATTTGGCCATCACGAGACAGTGACGTAACAGCATATTCTACTAATTGCAGCACATAATGCGCGCGCCTACTCGCGGCGCTGAGGTATACACACAAGCGTTGAAAGGTGGAAGATACATACGTGTGCGTAAAAGCTGCACCTGTTAAGTTACGTCACTGATTGAACTATCCAGCGGAAGCTGATTAAAGTATAGTTTGTTTGTTTACACGGTCAGTCCGTACGGACACACGCTTGAGTCCTGAAGGGACCAGGCTCAAGCAAAATGCTCGGGCCAGGCTTAAAAAGGGTAGGTGGATATATAAGGCCCGGAAGATAACGCAATCTCGGTATTTACGGCGTGATTCTCGCTATTTATATCAATTCTCGCTTTCAGAAAAATCGCCCGTGAATTGTGTGTTTTTCGCTCGGAATCGCGTGTTTTATGAAGAAATGTTGAAACAACGAAAAACAACAAAAAAGTGCTCTGCGATAAATCTGTATCCGTTTCAAAAACACAGTTCCAAATACGTATTTGTAATAGGCAAGCGAAGTTCTCACACGAGGCTATTAAAATGGCCGCAATTCCCACGCTGGCGTAATAATAAATGAAGCTCGTAATTAGAGGCACGGTTCAAAAGGTCAACTTAATACTACGCATACGTGGAGGCGATGACCTGTGAATCATGCCGTAACACGTGGTTCCCAAGATGCAGTGCGGTGCTATTAAACTCCCTGAGTATCCCTAAGCTTCCGAAAAATCGGGATCGCACATGATGAAACGATTGCACTTGCAGAATAAAATAAGAATGATTTGCGCCTGGGATTTGCGATTCAAATGATACATTTTGATGGCGATATGAATGATGAAACGATTGCAGAATAAAATAAGAATGTTTTACGCCCGGGATTTGCGATTCAAATGATACATTTTGATGGCGATTTTTTTTATGTACATGATTGTATCACTATCCGATTTCTCGTTTTTCTCTCGCTTTCAACAATTTCGGTGCGTTTTTCTCGGGTTTTTAGTGAATCTGATGAAATCTCGGTATATCTCGCTTTTGCTTAAAAGTTCGTGCGTTTTTTACCAAAAGTTCGTGCGTTTTTTTCCGGGGCTTATGGATATATAACGAGTTATAATATAACAAGTAAGTATATTACATGTAATACTAAATCTACCAAAGAATATGAAACATTATAATTTACTGTAAAAGTAGAAATTTTCGCGATGTTTTTATTTTCGCGAATTTCGCGAATCAATCTTCATTCGCGAAAATTATTGACTTCTATTGACTTTAGTTAACAAATGTTGAAGATCATGAAAAAAAACCAAAAAATCGCGAAATGCCTGTTATGACCATTTTCGTAAAAATATCTTATCGCGAAAATATTGACTTTTACAGTATTAAAAATATCATGAATTTCCAAAATGTGTGTGTTCCCTTTTAAAGCCTTTTTAGTCCCCTAATCATGATGCTGCAATAAATCTCTGCTTGGTATTGTAGTTTAGGTGCATGGTACACATCAAACCGTACTGGGGTAAGGTACAGCTTGACCTATTATGTAGGTCAGGTTCGGTGGTTCGATTCCATCACCAGTAATTTTGTGTGCCTGTACTGACACTGGATACCATTAGGCGATGACAAAACCTTGTGCTATGGCCATATATGGGCAAACGGCAGGCCCGTAAGCAGGATTTTTTTAGGGGGGGGGGGGGGTGTATTTTTGAAAAAGGTACATTGGTACCTCAAAAAGGTTGTGTATGGATATTTGGAAATAGTTATAATCAGCTGTTATGATTGGTTGACACAGTTGTTTGTTAACTTGTATGGGTGAAAGTGTGAACAAATGAAATCAAAGGTACTTGACGGTTTAGGTGGCCTTATTTTAACACTATACCTAGAGAACCAAATGCAATATATCCAAAGATGTGACCTTGCCAGAAAATAAGTTGATCTCAGCAACGAGCGTGCTGAACTTGTACCAGTACTGTACAGTTATCTAATGTAATAACAAACTCACTTCGCGAGAACAAAGGTACATGGGTACAATAACTATACTTCTTTTTCTTGTCTTTTTCTTCTTTTTTTTTGGGGGGGGGGGGGTGTTTTTGACTAAAACATGCATCCGCCCCCACCCAAACCCCTCCCCCTAGTTACGGGCCTGGGCAAACGGACCTCTCAGGTAGGGTAGGATAGCCGGTTGTTTTAATATTTTAAAAATCATTTCAAAAATCTCCTTGAAGATATTATAGTGGTAAGTCAGTCAGAATCAGGGTTGTAGGCTTTGTAGCTAGCCACATTTTAGGGTCGGCTAAAATCGCTAAAATCTCACACATTTATCGCTAAGCTCTGGCATTCTCAGCCATTTTGTGGTATTTGATGTACATTTACTCAATTTTTGAGTCTTAGTGCTGGATAATTTGAATTAAGATTGCTGTGAGTGCCGGTTGTTTAACCTTAGTTCCATTCGCTACCGACCGGCACCGACCAGTGTCAGTGGCGTACCTAGGGTACAGGGGGGGAGGGCGACCATAGTTGTACCGACGAAAGGCATGATTTACCGACAATTTTTTTTACAGACTCCAAAAAAATCGCGGACATGATTTAGGCCTATAATCTTCCTTTTAGGCCAAATAAAAAAAATCATGTTAAGCGTCCCCACCCGCTTCCTTTTTAGGGGCTGCCTCCATTTTTATTTTTATTTTGAAAAATTAAATAAAAAAATAAAAATCATATTTTTTACTTTAGCACACCTTGTAAAGCTTATTGGTTATTGCCCTGTGAAATTAACTGGTTCTCTCCATCTCAGAACTCAGGACAAGACATGATTTTGGTCTCATTTTCTGTTTCATCTTGCCCATAAGGTTTCACACCACTAAATAACGTCTGGCCCTACCCCCTTTGAGGCAAAAGTCCAAAACCGGCCCGTTTCTATGCCGAAACGGGAGACCTATTGTAAATTACAGTTTAAAATTAGGGTATTTACTACATGTTATGGCGAAATTAATATAGTGTGAATTTTGACAGACCAAAAAATTGATGCAATGATGATTTTTTAATATTTTAACAGAGACATTTGTGTTCAGGTCATTTCCGGTATCTGACGCAATAATCTTAATCAACAATTGCGTGTGACCAGGAAAACTCAACTCGTACTTTTTGAAAAGGCTCTAGCTCAAAATTATGCCGGTTACCCCCCATATATGAGTTGTTGAGTTAGTAGTCATGGCTTTCATCTTCAAGTTGAAACCAAATTTCAAGTTACCAGTTTCTTATAACGTCGAGAAATATCCATTTTAAAATTGTGCATTTCACGTGTAACCCTATGGGAGATGTATTTGGTGGTGTGCAACCATAAGAAGCCAATATGTCATTTCTTGATTCCAAGTGGCTGTCATTTTGAGAAAAAAAAGCAGGCTCCCTGTAACTTGGAATGTATGTATGATTTATGATCAGAAATGTAAATCTGCAAGAAAATCTACTTTCTAAAAAAAATAATGAATAATGAATAGAGGGCGCTCTCTGGAAAAGATCACATAATATGCCTTTAAGGCCTATTTATATTAGATGTAATGTAGCGATCAAAAGTTCAAGCAATTTTAGCATTGCAATTTAAATACTATGTTCTATACTACAGGTATCCAGTGTCGGTACAGGCACATACAATTATAACTGGTGATGGAATCGAACCACCTAACTTGATATACATTATAGGTCAAGCTGTACCTTACCCCAGTACGGTTTGATGTGTACCATGCACCTAAACTACAATACCAAGCAGGGATAGCACTGGATCAAAAATGTGCGAGGTCCCATGACAATTTTCAGGACCCCATAGGACTTCAAAAAACAAATTTAAGGGGTCCCCCAAGAAATTGAGGGATCCTGAAGTTTGGGTATTTGAAAATTTTAATTAATTTATATTGTGAGCAAAGGATGGATATGTAATTTATAGAATTTCTTAAGGTTTTCATTTCCATACATCGTCAAATTTAAGGGGTCCCTTCAATTTTGATCGGGACCCGCAAGTCTTTTTAATTTGAAACCTGACGCGTCACTATTTAAAAGTGAGAGGTCTAGGACGCGCAGACGCGTCAGAATGCGACCCCTGATACCAAGCAGAGATTTATTACAGCATCAGATCAGGGGACCAAAAAAAAGGCTATAAAGGGGAACACATAAATTTCGAAAATTCCTGATTTTTTTAAAAACCAACCGTAGCAAAAACCAACCACCAACCCTTCCTGTGAGGTCCATTTGTCATTTGGAACAGGGTTTTTTTGTCGCCTAGCCCTAATGCACAATACACATGCAAAATTACAACATGTATTGTAGTCCTATTATTATTATTGAATTTGAACTTTTTTAAAGTATCGAGTAATGATAAATTAATCCCCTTCTGTTTTACTTTGGCCATCTAGGCTACAGACAGGCTTGCCCGATCAAATATCGTATTCAACATAGGCCTAAGGCTAATGAAAGTTGATTCCATGTTTCCTGTAACATTTATTTGGTTCAAATTCAAACCATAACGAGGTAGGCCTAACTTGTTCATTATTCATTATTCTCATTATTTTGCAGCAGTTCATTAATATTTACAAAATAACGACCATTTCAGGTGATCATCGAAGTCGATTTCTATTTTTAAAATTTAGGTTCCATTTGATTCAGAATGTAGGCCTAGGCCTAGACCTA
The DNA here is from genome assembly GCA_035610835.1 of Ophiura sarsii. Lineage (NCBI taxonomy): Eukaryota > Metazoa > Echinodermata > Ophiuroidea > Amphilepidida > Ophiuridae > Ophiura > Ophiura sarsii. The sequence continues at coordinate 64,319,786 of CM069456.1, forward strand.
AACAAAATGCAATGTTCGATGAAGGAAATTAAGAAAAACACCGAAAAACTTCAACAATCTACAATATCTCAAAAACTGCGGAAAAAATGGAAAATATCAAATAATGAATGATTTTGCTATTTTGGCATTCATAACGCGTCGAAAAATCCAAACGCGGGCGGGTACAGGAAACATGGAATCAACTTTCTTCTTCGTTGATACAGTTCAACTCTCCTGGTGGAGTAATGCGAACCGGTGATGTGTGTGCACTTTGTTATGTAGGTTGCTACTTGAACTTTGAAGTGCTTTGTGACTTGGTTTTTGAAGGGTAGGCCTAGTATTATAGCTAGTTCTTTAATCAGCCTAAGGCTAATCATGATCAGACCAGGGAGGTGTAATTAGTATTAAGAAGAACTTTCTGAGAGAGTCAGGCAGAGGTGTGCAGATGGGGGTCGGCCAATTTTTTTTGTACTTTTGGGATAAGATACATGTCCATGAAGATTTACAATGATGGTAATAAAAAATTCTGGGTACCCCCCTACTGGGAGATATATGACCCCCCTAATAATGACCCTTAATAGTACATTTTCAGAAGTGAAAAAAGTAATTTTTCACAATTTTCAGACTAGTGCCAATTACTGACAACATTATAATATCATTTCAGTTATGCTTTCCGTCAAACATTCATCTTTTGTCTTTACAATGCAATAATTAATTCTTTTTTAAGATATTGGATTGTTCCATTTTTAGAGGGGGGTATAATGGCATTTTCAGGGTTTTCATTAAATGGAGAAAAGGCAAAATGAAGGTCAAGTTTGCAATAGCATAGCAAAATTGCCGGTGATTTTTTTTTATTGTTGTTTTCCTCAGAGCACCAATAGACATAGATAAAACAATTCAACAAATAAAAACGACGGAGACTTGTTCATTATTAATATATTCACACCATATACTCGGGCCATTTTCTGAAAATACAGATTTTAGTTTTTTCATACTTGGGGTTAATTTAGTAAATTAGTTCTCTCAACTGAATGAATGTTGCGGTTAAAATAATTATTTCTTACAAACAAGACCAATATTGTTCATTTCTACAAATAAAGTTAATAAGATAAAATAAAATTGGACTGTTCCATTATTTTCATGGGTAATTCCTACAAATATAATCCTGAATATGTGAAAAGTCAGGTTTTGTGATGATGCATCGTAACATAAAACTCGTGCTAGTATATTAAGCAAATGACAATAATATTCTCTAAATGTACTTACAATAGTGCGATGGAAATGTGCTATTCCATAAGTTAATGGTACCCCCCCCCCCCCCCCCCCCCCCCCCCTATAGAAGGCAAACATTTGTTAACAGACAATTCTGGGAATTCCCATGCCTTCTATACCATTCTGAAGGGACATGGATGTTTTCTGGGAATTCTCAGCAGCGAAAAAGTAGTTTGAAGAATTCACACACCTTCCATGTTGGGGGGGGGGGGGGGGGGGTTTACCGTTAATATCAGGAATAGCCCAAAATGAGACGATTCCACTCATTAAAGAGGAGTGTTTTGTTATATCCGGGCAGTATGAATTTGCAATACGTTTGACCAATCAGTTCCAATGATGACATTGTACAATTTATATTTTTAAGGCAGCACTGTTCATGCTATGCCCTAGTTTTCTAGGAGAATTTATAGTTACAGAAATAGTTATTTCCATGTAAGATCCGACTATCTGACATGTTGGTTCAATCTCCCAACTATCAAAATAGTGTAGTATGTATATCAATACAATACATATTTTGTTGATAATATACTGTAAGCTATTAACATACGCCTAATGCTATAAATATATTGTGCATGCAAACTCCAAAAGATTTAGAACTGATAATATAGAGCTGCGACACACATGAGCGTCAACTCCGGGTTGACAGTCATGAAGTATTTCCATTAAAAAAAAGTAAAAGTAAAGACTCGCGCCGAGCATCTCTCTTTCATTAGCGTTTGGGCCAGACTCCCCCATGTAATATATGGCTGTGGGGGGTTCGCCACTCCTCCCGCACAGCGAGTCTGTTTTACTACCCAACATGAATTAATGCCGGAACGAAACGTTTGCTCAAATATGATACCCGGGATGATACCCTTTTCAAAGATTTCTTTAAAAAAAGTTGTTACTATTTCATCAGTCACTTTATGGTTAGAGTTTGACAATTTTGACACCCGGTTGAGTAAATTATTTCACAATATGTTATTTCTCGTTTTTTATAAAGAGAAAGGAACTTCTGATCCATGTTTGAACAAACATATACTTTCAGTCAGAGATTCACTTTAGGCTAAATATTAGCCAATATATCGATCATCTAAAGTATCTGTAAGTGTTGAAAAACACAATTTGCTAGTCAAACCTACACCCCTATTTAATATAATGGAATAATCCAAGAGTACTTAATGACATTCACACTTTAATTTCAGTGAGATTCAATTTAGGCTAAATGTTAGCCAATATCGATCATCTAAAGAAGGCTTACCAAGGCCTACCTGTAAGTGTCGCAAAACACCATTTGATAGTCAAAACTACAGGACGTTCACAGTTTAAAACAAACAATAAAGAACAAGTAATACCAAGACTTCCACATATTGAATACATAGAGTGTGTTGCCTTCTCATTGAACGAATTGCCACACCTACCAAAACATGAATTGTTATCTGATTTTGAACATTTGAATAGTACCCGTGAAAGAATGGAACAATCCAACATCATTATACTTTTAAAATGTATTTTATATATTTTGTAGTCTTTTGCAATCAATATCATGATATTTCACTGAAGAAATAGTGAGTAATACTGAAAAAATACAACGATTGTACTTCCTGTGTGATACGGGTGAAATTGGACCAATGTTATATAAAAGTTGGGGGGTAATAAGTGGTTGTGAGTAATAAAAAGTTGAGTCTCCTTCGTTTTGAATGCATTTTATTAACCACCTTAGATGAGAGGTTGCTTCCAGTAAAGATCAATCTTCTAACTACACTGGGAAAGGTACAGTGGCATTGTAAAATATACCTACATTTCAGAGTTTTCGAAATTTTAAAAACTTACGAAAATAAGCTCACCCCTCCCCCTGTACGATAATGGAATATTCCAATGATAACAACTTTTTTCTGTGTGCGTGATAAAGACATGGGATGAAACATCATATGTACAAAAGATAGTGTTCATAGATCTTCATCTTAGGTATCAAACCCTAGTCTATATTTGGTATGAAACAGTATTTTCCAGGTCTGAAAAGTAGGTTCCTGGGGACCATTTTAGGGGGGGGGGGGTCGAGTTTTCTGGGAGGGGACTATGTCAGACTTTGTAATAGTCATTTTTTGTGAATATTGGACCAAACATGTTAAATCACCAAAATATGTTTGAAACTGGCTGACCCCCATCTGTAGGCCTACACATTTTCCCATAGTGCCTGACTTTCTCAGATATCTGCTTAAAAGTGTCGCAAAACACAATTTGCTATTCAAAACACACCCCTACGGAATATAATGGAACAATTCAAGGGCACTCAACAACGTTAACATTTTAAAATAAACAATAAACAACAGGCAATAACAGGATCTTTACTTCCTATACTCTGTGTTGCCTTCACGTTGAAAATGATTGACATGCCTACAAAAACATGAATTTTCATCTGATTTTTGAATATTTTAATGGTACCCCTGTGGCAAAAGTGGAACAATCCAACATCATTATACTTTTATAATGTATTGCATACATTTTGCAATCAATATCATGATAATTCACTGAAGAAATAGTGAGTAATAGAGAGAAAATACAACGATTTTACCATTGGTTTGACACAGGTGAATTTGACTAATGTTGAAAGTTAGGGTAATAAATGGTTGGGAGTTATTAAGAGTGTAAAAGTCTCCGTCGTTTTGAATGAATTTTATCAATCACCTTGGATGAGGCATTGTTCCCAGCAAAGATCAATATTCTAACTTTGCTGGGATTGGTACAATGCAAGAGTGAAATAGACCTAAATTTCATTTTTTTGAATTTTTGAAAATTATCAAAAATAGGCTCACCCCCCTGTTCAGAAATGGAATATTCCAAATGATAACATTTCTTTTCTGCATGCATGATAAAGACAAAGGATAAAACATCCTATGCAGAAAAGATAAATAATAATAATGAAAACTTATAAAGCGCCGGTAGCCGCCATAAATGGCGCTCATGGCGCTTTTGCATTTACAAACAAGTTATACAGTCAATAGAGCACAAAAACATATCAGATGACTACAAAAAGATTATTGAGTAAAAGCCACTTTAAATAAGTGGGTTTTTAAGTCTTTTTTGAAACGGTTTATATTGCTGTTTAATCGGACGACAGCAGGTAAATTGTTCCATATTCTTGCCGCTGCAATCCCAAAGGCTCTGTTGCCCCACTGTGTTTTTGTACGATTCAATTTTAGGAGACCTTGCTCTGACGAACGAAGAGCACGCCGAGGAGTGTATGGTTGAACAGAGTCAGCAAGATATACGGGTGCTTTACCAAGTTGTATTTTGTAAACGAGTAAAGAGTATTTGAAGACAATGCGTTGCTCCACAGGTAGCCAATGTAAATCAGCTAAGACAGGGGAGATGTGGTCAAATTTCCTAGTAAGTGTGATTAGTCTAGCTGCCATATTTTGTAACCGTTGAAGTCGGGATAATAAAAAATCAGAAATACCAAATAAGAGAGAGTTGCAAGAGTCAATCCTAGAAATTATGAGAGCGTTTACAATGGTTTTTGCTGCATCACATGTAAGATGTTTACGGACACGCCCAATGTTCCTTATTGACGCACATACACCCCTTGACACAGTAGACACTTGTTTCTCCATTGTTAAACCGCTGTCAAACATCACTCCAAGATTGCGGACATCTAGAGAAGGTACAATATTTTCCGAGCCAACTCTTATGGAAGGAATGTTGACTTTTGCCTTTTGGTAATTCGAAGCAATGATAATAAATTCAGTTTTGGAATCATTTAGTTTAAGAAAGATGAAGTTCGTAGATCTTCATCTTAGGTATGAAATCCTAGTCTAAATTTGACACAAAACTGTATTTTTCAGGTCTGAGAAGAGTGTTCAAGGGGACCATTCCAGGGGGGTTCCTATTTTCTGGGAGGGTGTATGCCAGAATTTTTAATACTGATTTTTGTGAATATTTGACCAAACATGTTAAATCACCAAAATATGATTAAAATTGGCTGACCCCCATCTGCACAGATTTTCCCATAGTGCCTGATTCTCTCAGAAAGTCCTTCTTAACATCTCTCTGATCAGACTAGCTGACACTGAACAGCTAGGCCTACCCTGAGACTAGTATTCAGGTATACTAGTCAGGGCCTACCTGTATTTTCAAATTGCACAATTTTGAAGAGTGCGATCGGCGTTCGGATCCGGTTCCAATTTGAATTAATTCATTAATTAAGCTAAGCCTTTATAATATTATAGTAGGCTAATTATAATATTATGTAAGCTTAATTATTATTAATATTATAAATAAGCTTACATTTAAACTGTTCATGATTTTGTGTGTTCGGCACAATCTGTTTTTATTTCAAACCTTCACTAGTTGGAACAGCAACAAATACGTCTTTCTTGTCCATAACCATGTTGATGGCCCTTATCTGGAATGGGCGAAGAGTGACGCCGAACCTTCGATACAAAATCGCTCCATATTTTGCTCTTTCTGTTTACAACCTGTCAAGTTGCTGTCAAAAATCAATCAAAACTACGCGTCAAAATGTGTCAAAAGTGCCGGCCGTCCCGCCTTTATCTTCCGATTGCATATTCAACACTTTATTAATTATTCACTCCATAAAAACGCTTTGCGCATGCGCAGTTTTGGTATGAATATTCATATATGCAAACTACTCGTGGAATTCCACGAGTAGATGCACACTTCTTGGACGTACAATTTTCCCAGTCCCTGTATTTGGTCCGCCATTTTTAAAGATGGCGGCCATATAGAGGGACGCGGGGACCCAGTCTACTGACCGGATACGGGATACGGGGGTCGGATACGGAATATATCTAGTCAGCGCTTATCCAATAGGAACACGAGAATCGTCTCGATGGTAGGATAAACATGATTACATGTTCTTGTAATGCATGTAATGTGATGTTTCCAATTGAGATGTTTATTAATGATATCCCCGCGGAACTTGGTATGGATAAGAGACGACATAGGAGTCAATAGATAAAAATGGTTAGGGTTAGGGTTAGGGTTAGGGTTAGGGTTAGGGTTTGGGTTTGGGTTAGGGTTAGGGTTAGGGTTAGGGTTAGGGTTAGGGTTAGGGTTAGGTTCAGGGTTAGGGTTAGGGTTAGGGTTAGGGTTAGGATTTGGGTTGGGTTAGGGTTAGGGTTAGAGTTAAGGTTAAGGTTAGGGTTATTAGGGTTAGAAAACAAGTGGACAGATATCGGGGTGAGGGTAAGGTAAGGGTTACAGTTTGGGTTTGGATTTGGATTTGGATTTGAGTTTGGATTAGGATGAGGGTGAAGGTGAGGGTAAGGGTTAGGGTTAGAGTTAGCGTTAGGGTCAGGGTTAGGATTTGGATTTGGATTCGCATTCGGGTTCGGGTTAGGATTAGGGTAAGTGGTTAGGGTTAGGGTTGGATTAGGATAAGAATTAGGGTTAGGGTTAGGGTTTAGTTTAGTTTAGTTTTATTTGGCATATCAAGACACAGAGATACAATGCATCAGATCAAATATACAAATCTTTACAAAATTAACACAATATATTAATAAAAGATAGGGTTAGGGTTAGGGTTAGGGTTAGGGTTAGGGTTAGGGTTAGGGTTAGCACAATTAACACAATATATTAATAAAAAGAAAACATATAATGCCAAGGATAACTTAAGAAAGCTATAAAAAGAGCTTATTTCCATTGGGTCCTTCAAATAAAAACATCATATATATTTGCACGCCAATAATATCGCACTTTTTATGAAACAACTGCATATAAAAAGGATGAAAAATCAAGATAGAAAGTGACTTTTACTGCCTTTTTGAACTGCCCGTTGGGTTTTGTATGTTTTAACCTGAGTTGGTAGCAAGTTCCATTCCCGAATACCAGTAAAGAAAAATGTATTGCACTGCTGACCTTGGTCAGTGGTCAGATCTGGTTATGGTTAGGGTAAGGGTTATGGTTTGGGTTTGGATTTGGATTTGGGTTTGGGTTTGGGTTTGGGTCTGGATTAGGGTTAGGGTTAGAGTTAGGATTTGGATTTGGATTTAGGATTGGGTTTGGGTTTGGGTTTGGGTAGGGTTAGGTGTAGGATTATGCGTATGGTTAGGGTTAGGGTTAAGGTTCGGGTTAAGGTTCGGGTTCGGATTTGGATTTGGGTTTGGGTTAGGCGTAGGGTTAGGGTTCGGATTTGGATTTGGGTTTGGGTAGAGTTAGGCGTAGGGTTAGGGTTAGGGTTCGGGTTCGGGTTAGGGTTTGGATTTAGGTTTGGATTTGGATTTGGGTTTGGGTTTGGGTAGGGTTAGGCGTAGGGTTAGGGTTAGGGTTAGGGTTCGGATTTGGATTTGGGTTAGGGTTTGGATTTGGGTTTGGATTTGGATTTGGGTTTGGGTTTGGGTAGGGTTATGGTTAGGGTTAGGTTTAGGATTAGGGTTAGGGTTAGGGTTAGGGATAGGGTTAGGATTTGGATTTGGATTTGGATTTGGGTTTTGGTTTGGATTAGGATTAAGATTAAGATTAGGGTAAGTGTTAGGGTTAGGGTTAGTGTGAGGATTTAGTTTAGTTTAGTTTTATTTGGCATATCAAGACACAGAGATACAATGCATTAGATCAAATATACAAATCTTTAAAAAATTAACACAATATATTAATAAAAGAAAACATATAATGCCAAGGATAACCCAAGAAAGCTCTAAAAAAGGGCTTATTTCCATTGGGGTCCTTCAAATAAAAACATAAACTGCGCCAATAAAGTATCTAAACACTTACAAATGGTCAGATTTATCGGAACCTGAAAAAGTATGCAAAAAAATAATTAATTAATTCGATTCACAGTTATCTTCTGCGCATTTTGACACCTCTTTTGTTGCGCTACAATGTTATTTGGTGGCTTTATGGGCACTTGAGTGGCTTAACGCTTTCCATGCGGCAGGCGACTGCAGACGACGTTCCAAATGTTGACAAAATTGTCAAAATTATTGAATTTCATTACCATATTTGGAATCACCATGAGAAATGCATTGAAATAAGTACAAACATGCCTAGTATTGGGTCAGTAATCGTTGAGATAGACTTTAAAAATTGTGCAAGGTTTATGACAAATCAGTTTTGTGTATGGTAAAACTAATAGCCGCGTGGAAAGTGTTAAGGTGGAATTCAAAAGTTGCAAAAGCTCCTATTCACTCCGATTCCAGAAGGGAACTCACACAAGCATCACACACAGACAAAATCAAGACAAAAGACACCAATTTGTTCTGTTTACTTAACCATGACAATTAATGATTGATTAATTATTGATCTATGCCTCCTATCTCTGACCCTTTTGTTTTTGTTATCCAACACGCGACATACAAATCATTTTAAAAAGGCGGGCAAAAATAATGCTGATCTTATTCGTTGCTTGAATAGGGGCTTTTGCAACTTTTGAATTCGACCTTAAGCCACTCAAGTGCCCAAAATTCCGGCAAACTACATCGTAGCGCAACAAAAGAGGTGTCAAAATGCGCAGAAGATAACCGTGAATTGAATTAATTAGTTGCATACTATTTCAGGTTCCGATAAATCTGACCATTTGTAAGTGTTTATGGGCCCCTCACATGTATCCGTGTGAGTTGGGCGGCCCCTCATCGTGTGAAAAATGGGTGCGGACGGCGGCACACAATGGTGGGTCGTTTCCCGCCCGTTGAACACGTTCAGGGGACTTTGCCGGCCACCAGGGCGGGGATGGACGGTGGTGAACGTCGACCATCTTAGCGACGGGCTGTGAATGGCCGCATGCAGCCTGGTAACCGTTCGCGAAACGGACTCTCAGCAGGAATGTTGCAACTCTCTAAATGTAAAAGAGCTAAAACTCACTCTTTCGAGAGCTCTAGGCGGGGACAGCTCTTTTTATTTTTGGAGCGAAGTTCACTCTTAAAAGAGCGATTTTCACTCTAAAAAGAGTTAAAAATCACTCTGATAAGAGTGGAAATCACTCTTAAAAGAGTGGAAAATCATTCTGAAAAGAGTGAACTTCACTTCTTAGAAGAGCCGTCCCTCCTAGAGCTCTCGAAAGAGTGAGGTTTAGCTCTTGGGGGCGTCTCTATAGTCCGAAGGTTCTATAATCCGAAGGTTCTATAGTCCGAAGGTTCTATAGTCCGACGCACGTAATTTACCATTCGCTAGCCCGAATAAGTTAAAAGGTTCTTTAGTCCGATAAAAAGGGTTCTCTATTACGAAGGTTCTCTAGTCCGAATATAAAAAAGGGTTCTTCAGTCCGACGGTTCTATAATCCGAAACTAAAAAGGTTCTATAATCCGAATTTTTATAAGTGTTAAAAAAGGTTCTCTAGTCCGAAAATAGGAAGGGTGTTCTTTAGTCCGAATAATAAAAAGGTTCTTTAATCCGAATATTGCAAAGGGTTCTATAGTCCGAAAAACTGGTAAAGGGTTCTCTAATCCGATAGTTAAAAAAGGTTCTCTAGTCCGAATTTAAAAAAAAGGTTCTATAGTCCGAATTTTAATAAGGGTTCTCTAGTCCGAAAAGGTGTCACTGGTCTTTAATCCGAATCAAAATAAAGGTTCTATAATCCGAAATTTAAATTAGCGTATTTTGCAGTGCGCCCTCTATGGATATAACATGAAGAATATTCATATTTACGAAGCATTTGTCATTTCAACCACAGAGGGTGCTGCAATCTACCGCTCAAGTGGCAGATGCAGACGATGCTGGACACATGCGTATTCACGAATATTCAAGGTTAAAGTATGCGTACGGTACGAGGTTACATAATGTTCGTGCTCAAGTGAATGGGACGAACACTTAACAACCGGATTAAATTCAAAAAATGATTCCGACACGCGAATTGGTTTCAATGTTTATTATTCAAGCTTTATAACAACATATTTCAGGAACGTTTTCTGGACCTGTCCATTATAGTTAGAAAACTAGACATTTTTGCGCGTTTGGAACAAGATGGCTTCATGAACGTTTCAGGACCATTTTAGTGTTAAAATAACAATAAATCGCACCAATGCAAATGGGTTCGAAAATTGAAAACAAATCCAATTCCGAGGGGGCACATTACAGACTCGCCCTGTCCGCGTTACCGCGAAAAGCGGTGATTCTTGAAAGTGCGCGTCACAAGTTGAATGGTCTAAAACACTTCGGGCCTATCATTATTAGTGATAAAACAACTCCGTATCTTCTGACAACGGCTGAAATTAACATGCTCACATTCTATATAGCTTCAAGCTCTAACTGAGGCTTATTAATACTGAGCTGGACTAACTCCACGAATAGTCCCATCAAATATTCACATGTTATAAGCCTATGTGGTCTGATAGTCCAATCATGACGAGATTTCACAAGAGCAGATCATAAATAAAAAATAAATATGCATATTTAATAACAACTAATACGGTGCAGCCTCCAGGGCGGGGGCGGGGGGGGGGGGGGGGGGGGGGGTTATGTAGTAGACCTATATCTATACGTTTTACAGTCCCGGCTCCCGCAATTGTAATGGTGTTTTTTGTGTATCTTTAGTGTTTATTAGCCTTCATTTTAATGTTAAATCCCGGTCCCCATATCAGCCGGGCATATGGATGTCCCAGAAATGATATGATTTGTAATTTTGAATTGATTAAGCCGGGACCATCAGGGTTCAAAAAGTCCATAAAATGAATCGTGAACTTGAACTTTTGAACTTATAGTTGATCAAGAGTAAGACCATCATCACAATTTTCACTAGACATCAATATTGTCAATTATTTAAATGTATGATGCCACTTTCCACGCGGCAGGCGTCTGGATGGAGACGACATTCCAAAATGTCACAAAATGTTTTATAAGTCAGATATATTGCAGTTCTTTGTTCAGTCCGAATTTCAATCGGTATGTTCCCGAATTTCTATATTATTCAATTTAACCGTGACATTTTAGGAAGATGTACATAAACATGGCTTGTTTGACCTTACCCCTGGTTATCTTGAAACTTATTTCAATGTCTGATATTAATATGACATGTCGCCAAACCGTAGGCCTAACACCCAAACGTAAACTGAAATAAATTACCTTATAATGAATATTATATTAAAATATAGGAGAGGCTGCCCAGCCCTGCCCTCTCATATTATACCTCCCCATCACCCTTTGTTTTGGATTGACGCGTGTGCACATAACTATATACAAAGTTAGACTATAACCATGATAACATCGGCCTGCCCCAGAATGCTTCTCCTGCATGTCTTACAATAAAGCAGGGGATGGGGTGACCTTTCCACAGCCGTTGGACAGTGCCTTTAAGAGAGCACCACACCAAATCAATGCGCAATTCGTGTAATGCTGTAGTAGTTCCGGAAAAGCACGAAGACTAGGCTTGTAAATGTGAGGTTTTCGGGCAATTTGTTTCTCCGGGGATGGTATGTTTGTATTTAAATGAACGAGTGGGACCTATCCGTTGCACCTACAATGATAAAATACCTTATTTTTAATTTATCGACCTAAATAGTGCCCAGGGCGTAAGCACCTGCCTAAATGGTGAACAGGCATGCCAGAAAACGTGAAAAAGTGAGGGCGCTGTGTGCAGGTCCGTAGCGGAAAATTTAGCTTAATAACCCCTCATGAAACAAGGCTTAAATTAAAGTTGAGATGTTACTGAAAATGGTATTTCAATGAGAAAGATATTTGGTGTGGTGCGCCCTTAAACTCGGCGTATGCCCATATATGTAGGCGTAGGTCAAATGGCACTTATAATTGATGTTTGATATAAAATGACAAATTAGTACATCGAGTTGAACTAAATTGAGAACTAGCTAACAAAACAACGATAAAAAGTAAGGCCTACCATAATTCAGTAATGACAATAATCAAATACACAGGTCTTGGATGGGCGGGGCGGATGGGACGGACATGGACAATATGGGAAAAGAAAACTGGCGAGTGCTAATTTGCGTGAAAAACAAAACACGGGATACGCGGCGCATGGGAACTTGCGACTTTTCCATTCAATTTGATAGATGATCAGAATACGGGATTTAAATCCTTCTAAATAGGCTTTTGGAATTTCGAAATTGAAAATTTCTTTTCATGTACTGATAGATAACACTCTTGAAGTTTTGAAAAATGTAGAAAAGTGAAATTCCTGATTTTTTTTGAAATGACACTTGACAGCCCCCTTAACAAACTGGATTTAAAAATCATTAAAAAAATCATGTAGGTGTCTCTCGTTTTTAGTGTGTTTCTCAACCAAGTCAAAGTTGATTTAAAATCAATGTAAATATTCATAGCGAGGAGAGCTTTCCTTTATAGGGCATTCAAACATGCTCCGCCCCTGAGCCACTGCAAGCGGGTCCGCCGTATTGACTTAGACAGACACCCATCCAAAATATACTTCCAATGGGCTTGACACACCCTGTACATCCATTCCAACAATGCAATTAAAATGGAATCAGAAAAGCAAGGGGAGGGATTAATCCGTGCTATTTCTATAACAAGAAGACGATAAGGGACCGTTCATTATTTCCACCGGAGGAGGGGTGGGTGGGGGGGGGGGGGGGGGGGGGGGGCGGGAAAAACAGAGGGTCACACGGTTTTGACTTGACAAAAAGGGGGGGGGGCTCACACGTTTTTTCTTAATCAAGAGGGGGTCATACTGTTTTTTACCGTTAATATCCAACAGCTTCCGGTGGCTTCGCCAAAAATAATTATCATAAAATTATATCCAAATTGTTTGAGATCGGCACTATCGGTTCATTTGACGAGAACATTACACAGACCATGGAAATTTTTCGCGCGCTACGCGCGCATGTGTCCACAAAATTCAATATAGTTGGGTACAAGCTTGTTTAGAGCCAAAATGTACCTCAAGGCATAGCAAAAATAAGTGCAAAAATAAGTCCTAAATTTTAGCACGAATTTCTTTAGTCAGAACTATCTTGTCGGTTCACTATATATCTTTTCTTGCCCCCATTGAAAACCTAGCTACCCCACACTTACTTGGCTTTGACGTAGTTGGTGACATCCTGCATTGGGTCATAAGATTTGTTGTAGCCTTTGAGGGGGGTCATACGGTTTGGTGAAGTTGTAAAGGGAAGCCATACTTTTTTCCGACTTCGCGATATTTGCTCCCGCCCGCCCCACCCACCCACCCACCCACCCACCCACCCACCCACCCACCCACCCCTCCCTCCGGTAGAAATAATGAACAGTCCTTAATCAATCAGGCCGGATGGGCATGCCTTGGCACACATCTACATGTTATGTTTAGGCCTATATTAGTATATCAGGGACGGGTGGAGAGGGAGGGTACAAATGTGTATTTTATGTTAATCTTTTTTAATATCTAATATTAAAAAATCACGTAATTAAAAAAGAGGAACAATATTAATACAAGGGGGCGAGGCATTTTTTGTATCAATTTAACAACAAGAAACAACATGTCAACAATATGAACAATATGGACAATATGGACAATATGAGTGACCCGGTTAGTACTTATAGCGACCCGGTATTTCGAGGGGGGGAAACCAGTTGGGAGGGGTGCGCAATAAGTGGACGCAAAATAACTATGCCCCTCACCGACACGCTGTAGAGGAACACCACCTCTTGACACCATGACATGAACGCGATTTTAAGCGGAACAATCAAAATTGTAAAACAAATCTTGAAATATAAAAGAATTAGGGGGAGATCCGTTCACAGTCCTATGAAAGTCAAGGAAGATGTAAAAATATCATCAACATAAAAGCATCTAAAATCCATGTTGCATGATACCCTACAACGTCTTGTTAATGATATCAACATGTATGCAACTTCGCATGGTTATATGACGTTTGATACGGTTTAGAACTGACCTCAGATAGCAGTGGCGTACCCAGCTTTTGGAAACTGGGGGCCACGACATAGTTGTACCGACGAAAGGCATGATGTACCGACCCAACATTTACAGACTCCAAAAAAATCGTAAAAGTTACCCAATTTTGTCTCCGTCAGCAGCTGAAATCTTGATAAGTGTGTGGGGTGGGTGTGTGTGTGTGTGTGGGGAGGGGGGGGGGGGGGGGGGGGGGGGGGGGGGGGGGGGGGGGGGGGGGGGGGGGGGGTGGGGGGGGGGGGGGGGGGTGGAGCAGTGGCGTAGCTGGGATTTTTTTTCAGGGGGGGGGGGGGGCAAGATTTCTAAAATTTTCGTAAAAGGTTGCCCCAAATTTTTTCCAAGTCAGTCACCTCGTGAATTTCACGTAAGTGGGGGGGGGGGGGGGGGGGGGAGGGGGGTGGGGGGGGGGGGTGGGGCCCAAATCGCACAGTCCAAAAAGCAGCACAGTCAACAAATAATGCCCTATCATCCAGGTTTTAATCAGTTTTTTCTATACAATTTTCCTTTATTTTTACAAACATGGCGAAATTTGGTAATTTTTAAATGTTTATAACGCGTAAAAACACTACATCCGGAGAGAGGGGCGGGGGCACAAAAAAATCTGTCAGGGGGGGGGGGCAACTGCCCCCTGCCCCCCCCCCCCCCGAGCTACGCCACTGGGGTGGAGTGACGTTGTCCTCAAAATCGGCAGAAAAAAACTCATGGTCAAAATCAGAAATGTACCGACGGAGACTCGTGTGTACCGACGGGGTTATTTCAGGGGGGGCCACCGGGCCCCGGGCCCCCCTGTGGGTACGCCACTGTCAGATAGCATCTATTTTCCAAATGTTCTTGGGGTCCTTGATAAGCGTGCCCGAACCCAACGCCGTATTTATCGTCAATACATCATGCATTTCATCGATACAACAAGCTTTATGTTATGCTCCCCTTCACCCTTTTTTTAAAGCTGGCCGCGACGCCATAGACTTTAATACTTCTTTAAATGATATAACGATGTGCCGGCCACGTTTTACCATAAATGATTTTACGACCAATCGAACTGATTAGCCAGTCGGTGAAATTGAGAAGAATCTATGGTGGAAATAGTATAATTTTGACAAGAATTTATCGCGAAATTATACTGAAATGTACCGGCCATGAAATTACCATGAAACGGGTTTCCTATGTCTTTTTAACCGCTATAACCCACACCACCACTGGTCCAACGGTGTATGGTGGGCTATAATAATGCAACTTCGCGCCCGCTCTTTTAAAAATGCTCTCTAAGGGCATTTCTAAACAGTTTCAATGTTTATCTTTTCCTTACATTTGTATAATTGTTCAGACATCTGTGCACTCCATTTTAAAATGGTACACTCCCGTTGCCATTTTGGGTCGTCCGAGACGCGTGGCCAGCGTCGTCTGGTCTGCAGATCAGTGGTCTGCAGATGGCGGCGCTATGACAATTTCAGACGACCAGCGGCAGTCTTGTTCGACCGAACCTATAATATTAAAATACCTTACTCTTTCCTCTCTGTATGGTTTGATCTTTAAAATTACCCATTGAAGAGAATGCCGGGATGAACTAAGAAAAGCCCATTAGCTCTTGTATAAAGAAGCTTTTTAATCAATGTCAGTTTCGCAATATATCATATTTTAAATTAACCTAGAACCTGTAGAACCTGAAAAATTTATTTTTCGGATTAGAGAACCTTTTGACCCATTCGGACTAAAGAACACGCTATATGATTCGGACTATAGAACCCATTTTAAGATTCGGACTAAAGAACCCTTTTTTATGAATCGGATTAAAGAACCTTAATTCATATTCGGACTAGAGAACCTGTTTTAATGTTCGGATTAAAGAACCGTTTTCAAAAATCGGATTATAGAACACATACAAAGTATTCGGACTAAAGAATCGTTTTTCATGTTCGGATTAGAGAACCCGTTTCATATTCGTATTATAGAACCTTTCGGATTATCGAACCTTAATTATTTTTCGGACTATAGAACCTTCGGACTATAGAACCTTATTTTTTCGGATTATAGAACCCTTCGGACTATAGAACCTTCGGACTAAAGAACCATCGGACTATAGACATGTCACCTAGCTCTTTTACATTTAGAGAGTTTATAGATGTTGGTCGTACGAATTCCGGAATGCAAATGAAGCGGCGAGCTTGAGCGCTCAGCTTAAAAAGGGCGGTTTGATGATGTAATCAAGACGTTTCGGCCGGTACCCAGGCGTTCCGACCGGTTAGGAACCGGTATGGAGGTGGTATGCTAGACCTGTATGAGGCCGGTGAGCCCGGTACCAGGCCGGTCAGAACCCGGTACAGACCTGGTGTAGAGCGGTATGGACCGACGACCGGTGAGGAGGTGTTATGCACCCGGTGAGAACGGTAAGCTAGCTACGTATGAGGACGGTGAGCCCGGTACCAGGCCGGTGAGGACCCCGCATAGACCCGGTATATAACGGTATGGACCCGGTGACCACCAACAAAAATCAATGCGCCCGTTGACATTTTTTACTGATTGTTTGGACTGTTTGATTTTCTATTAGACGGTATTATGGGTGGCCGCCTACCATTACCGCCCTGCGAACGGGCTCGAAACGGGTGTGCCGTCTTTATACCGTCCTCAAACCGGGCTCTCACCGTTTGCCACCGCTTTTACTCACCCGGCAGGAGTTTTGAGCATGTTCAAACTTCCTGCCGGGCGCGGATGGCAGGCAATGTCCCCGGCAACGTGTTCAACGGACGGGAAACGGCCCACCGTGTGACATCACCGTGTGCCGCCGTCTGCACCAATTTGTCACACGGTAATGGGCCGGCCAGCTCACACGGATACATGTGAGTACAAATGTATTTTACAGAGATTCCCGGAATGTGAGCGAAGCGGCGAGCTTGAGCGCTCAGCTTATACAGGGCAGTTTGATGACGTTAACAAGGCGGTGCGGTCGGTACCCAAGCGTTTCGACCGGTGAGGACCTGGTGAGGAGGTGGTATGAGCCCGGTTCCAGGCCGATAAGGACCCGGTATAGAACCGCAGTATGAACCCGGTGACAAAAAAAATCAATGCGGCCGTTGACATTTTTTGCTGATTGTTCACCGTGTTGGACTCTGTTGTTTTTCTATAAGACGGTAAGGGGCCGCCCAGCTCACACGGATACATTAGATACTTTATTGGCGCAGTTTATATATTTGCACGCCAATAATATTGCACTTTTTATGAAACAACTGCATATAAAAAAAGGATGAAAAATCAAGATAGAGAGTGCCTTTTTACTGCCTTTTTGAACTGCCCGTGGGTTTTGGATGTTTTAATCTGAGTTGGTAGCAAGTTCCATTCCCGAATACCAGTAAAGAAAAATATATTGCACTGCTGACCTTTAGCTTTATGAAACAGAAAATTTGTTGCACTGCCCCTGGTATTGTATCTGTGAGTGTTGGACAATTTGGGTTAGGTTAGGGTTAGGGTTATGGTCAGGGTTAGGATTTGGATTTGGATTTGGATTTGGGTTTGGGTATGGTTAGGCGTAGGGTTAGGGTTAGGGTTAGGGTTCGGGTTCGGGTTCGGGTTCGGGTTCGGGTTCGGGTTTCGGGTTCGGGTTCGGGTTCGGGTTCGGGTTCGGGTTAGGGTTAAGGTTAGGGTTAGGGTTAGGGTTAGGGTTAGGATTTGGATTTGGGTAGGGTTAGGCGTAGGGTTAGGGTTCGGGTTAGGGTTCGGGTTAGGGTTAGGGTTAGGGTTAGGGTTAGGGTTAGGATTTAGATTTAGATTTGGATATGGGTTTGGGTTTGGATTTGGGTTTGGGATTGGGTTTGTGTTAGGATTAGGGTTAGGGTTAGGGTTAGAAAACAAGTGGTCAGATACCGGCGTTAGGGTTAGGGTTAGGGTTAGGGTTAGGGTTAGGGTTAGGATTTGAATTTGGTTTGGGTTTGGGTAGGGTTAGGGTAAGGGTTAGGGTAAGGGTTATGGTTAGGGTTAGGGTAAGAATTGGTCAGAAAACAAGTGGTCAGATATTGGTCGTCAGATAATGGTGGTCAGGTTATGGAAACACCCTGAACGAGCCAATGTCCGGCATCGTCTGCTCTATATTACCTTTAATTATGAGGGATTCCGGTTAGGGTTAGGGTTAGGGTTAGGGTTAGGGTTAGGGTTAGGGTTAGGGTTAGGGTTAGGGTTAGGGTTAGGGTTACGGTTAGGGTTACGGTTAGCATTAGGGTTAGGGTTAGAAAACAAGTGGTCAGATATTGGGCGTCAGATAATGGTGGTCAGGATTTGGAAACACCCTGAACGAGCCAATATCCGGCATCTTCTGTTCTATATTACCTTCAATGAGGGAATACAGTAGGCTAAGCTTATCGTACTTTCACAATATATCAGTATATTCTGCGTTAAACAAGTATGGGTATCGTCAGAGTTTATAAAAATGAACTTAAGGTAGATGTTCCGATTTTCAACTTGAAGTTTTCTATTCTACAGGGTGTCCCAAAAGTCTATGCACGTTTTTGAAGAGTCATATCTCATAAAATATAAATCATATGGTATAAATTTAACCATATTTTGATAGAGGAGACTTGGGAAATTAATTTGATACCAAACACAACCCTATTGGTGAACCCACAACATTATAAAACTGGTTGAAAGTCATTGGCCGTGTGCCAGACCAACCAATACCAAGTACCACACATTGTTGCTAAAGGTGCGCATAAATTAACGGTATGAAAGCAACGTTGCGCATTTGTCACAGTTCACTGCTTACCTTGCAACATTAATGTTATTTAATACCAAACTCGGTCACTCACAACATAAATAAGCGTAGTAGACAACATTGCACAGCAAAAGTCTTCATTCAAGATGGTTTACAGCATAGATAAGCGAATACAAATTGTATGGTTCTACGCTGAAACACATTCAGTTCAACTTACTCAACAAAACATTTCAAAGTGAAACGCGCACCAGGAAGAATATCCATTCTGAAGTTGGTGGATACATTTTTGAACACAGGAACATATTCTAAATGGGGAAAACAACCTTCGATGAGGCCTTCAAGCAGCATTAAAATAATCCGCTAAGTTTAAATTTTAACATGTTTGACAGCTGTGTGATGCTTGTGTTCACTTTTCTGTTACGTTATTCAATTGTTTAGGTCTGTGTTTTTGCATTATCACACGTCTCTGTATACATGGAAAACATTTAAATTAGATTTCACTATAGAAACGAAAATTATGTGTGATATAGTTTGTTATTATGAAGATATCACTGTAATGTAAAATTTTAAATATTACAATTGACGGATCACTTTCCGTGTAACCAACTCTACCCGTATTTTTGTTAATTTCAATAGGTATGGATTTATGAACTTTATTCCTCCGAAGTATAAAATTACATTTGTGCAGTAATACATATTTTACTTCTAGGGTGGCATTACAAACAGATGTTACTCCTATGTTTGATATCAAAATTATTTCCCACATCTCCTCTTTCTAAATATGTATTCATATTTTCAATACGACTTATAGTTTGTGAAATACAAAGCTTCAAAGTCGTGCATAGACTTTTGGGACACCCTGTACATGAAAGGTCATCCTTAAAAACGTCGTGTCCCAAAATTTGAGATGCATAGCTATTATGGTTCTTATCTTATTTTAGACGCACAAGATGCTGTGAACTGTACCCATTGAGTAGTACACAAACTATATCGGTGGTAACCACCATTCGCGGTAATTCAACGCTATTTCGTCGATTTCTCTGTCATTATACCGAATTAGGCCGTCAAATTTCAGTATGATGATGAGAAAAATACGAGCTTTCATATGATATGAAAATCTCCGTATGTTTGAAATAATTCTGTGTTACGAAAATGTGATCGGGTCATCTACCTTTAAAACATTTATACAGAGTGTCCCAAAATAATGTAACTTTCCCGGTACGTGAAGACACCCTGTAGGTGAATTCGGTCTTGCGCTTCACGTTTTATTATATGCCTAAAACATGCTAAACATTGGTTGGAAAATAACCCCACAAATTTGCGACCCCGTCCCCCTCCCCTAAATGTTGATGATACCTCCGCTGCCATTGTCTAGAATTAAGTTGTTACAAAGTCTGAAAAACTTTTAAGCATGAGTATTTATTTTGTCATCCAAAACGCAGGCAGGAGGAACGAAGGCTGGATCATACATGAGCGCCCTCTTACTGCCAATCCAACTAATGTTTACTGTACGCGTGTGCGAGGGCGCTATTACAATTTTATGAGTCGAGAACCAGACGACGATGGTCACGCGATTTCATCGTTCCAATATGGCAACGGGAGTGCGCCATTTTGAAATATTTTTAACAGTCATCGCCCGGTTTAACGATGAAAATAGTTTAAAGAATAGCATTTACAATGGAGTTGCTTAGCCAATTCCAACGGTTTTGGATTGGAAAAAAAATCTTTTAATTAGCCTATGATGAATTTTTCAAAATGATAAGATTAACATTCGTGATTACGTGTTATTCCATACGAATCCAAAATTTAGGATTCGCATGACCATCGTGGTCTGTCTAGAACAAGGGGTATCGGATGGTAATTCGTAGTAGCCTCAACATAGCAAAATGAGATAGATTGCCCCAGAGATCACTTTTAACGTAAATCAACTTCCGATATTATGATCAATTCGTAACAATTGACCAGATTCGTCAGATGTATAGATAATTCTGATAAAATGATAGTTTCAAACAAAAACAAACAAAATCATAATGTGTTATGCGCATGAATAAGATATTCTTATAACTCATTTCACGATGACACTACACGTGGTAAACTTCCGGATTTTTAAAGTTGAAAATACTTGGGGGAAATATGGAAAAACAAACCAAACGCGGAATTTCGCGTGATTAGTATAAAACACATTGTACATTCTTATTTACATTTATGGGGTCACAGGGAAAGTTCAAAATTACGGATTTGAAGTTGTAAATACTTGGGGAAATATGGACAACTAAACCAAACGCGGAATATCTCAACCAAACTGACATCTGACATCCAACATCGATCTATCATATGAACAACAGACAGTCGATGAAGAATCTATTAGACACTTTAAGTGTAAATAGCCAACAAAGAGAACAAAACAACGGGTCACAATTTCGTGGCGATAAACTTGAACTTGAAAATAACCGAATAATAGCAATCAATGACACGTTTTAAAGGTTGTTTGTCAAAGTTGCGGCGGCGGCGCTCATAAAAGATCTCTCCCTCGTCGTAAATGCTGCATCTTGAACGCAAAATACAGCGTTGCCAAAATTGTTGTTTGGTAGCCCAATTGGATTATTTTAAGGCTTGTTAATTAGGTGCTCTAAACAGGCTACTAGTACTAGTAGTACTAGATACTGTCATTTTAATCCACGCAGCAATCGTTTGCAGACGACAATTCCACTAATTTCACAAAATGCTTCAAAAATGTCAAAATTATTGAAAGTCATCCCCGTATTGGAATCACCATGAGAAATGCATTAACATCATAGTACAAACATGCCCGGTATTGCTTAAGGAATCCTTGAAATAGACTTTGAAAGTTGGGAATGATTTCTGTAAAATATGTTTTGTATGGTAATACTAGCAGCCGCGTGAAAAGAGTTTAAACACTTTCCACGCGGCTATTATTTTTACTATATGTAAAACAGATTTTTAAGAAACCTTTCCCAAATTTCAAGGTCTACCTCAAGAATTACTGAATCAACACTAGGCATGTTTGTACTTATGTCAATGCATTTCTCATGGTGTTTCCAAATATAGTTATGAAATTTAACAATTTTGATTCTTTTTTTAACATTTTCTGAAATTTTGGAATGTCGTCTGCACAGTGGAAAGAGTTAATATGGCAACACTGAGAGGAAGTACAACGCCTATGCTGAACTTACCAGAGCGATAGACCGTGAAGTTCTTTAACCTCGAATTTCTAACCAAAAAAATCTCTCAATCGCATCGTTTAGTTGTGGAACACCGGTATTTTGTTCTTTTGTGAAACGCACTGTTGATCTGTAACACTAGTACTAGGTACACACAAGTCAGTTAGTTTACTGCTAACTTAACCAAATGCTATATTGTCATTGTTTATTAAAAAATCTTTGGTCATATTATTGTTGACTAAATCGGCGTGACACGTGGGCAATTATTAACCAAAGTTAGGTAGAAAATATATTTTCATTCATGTTTTTTGCTCTCCCCCTGGAGTGGCAAACTGGATAAAGAAGAGGCACACTTACTCCAACCACCCTCCCCCACTTGAAACAAATTCTACCGTTATAGAAGGTTGTAAGGTTGCCATCTTCTCAAGATAGCAGGAATAAAATGTTATCTTCTGAAAATAGCGGGCTTCTGAAGATTACAAGATATAGCAGATTGTTATCTTCTTTAGATAGCGGGATACAGCAGGTTGTTATCTTCTATAACAGGAAAGTTGTTATCTTTTGAAGATAACGGGATATATAGCAGGTTGCTATCTTCTGAAGATAACACGACATAGCAAGGTTGTTATCTTCTTAAGTTAACACGATATAGACGGTTGCTATCTTCTGAAGATAGCAGGATATGGCCGCAGGTTCCTATTCTGAAGATAGCGGAATATAGCAGGTTGCTATCTTCTGACGATAGCGAGATATAACATGTAGTTATCTTCTGATGATAGCGGGTCTATGGCAGGTTACTACCCTCTGAAGATAGCAGGTTGCTTTCTTCTAAAAATAGCGCGATATAACAGTCTGTTATCTTCTGAATATAGCGTGATACTGCAGGTTACTGCCTTCTGAAGATAGCAGGGTTTCTTTCTTCGGAAGATAGCGAGATATAGCAGTATGTTATCTTCTGAGGATACTGGAATGTAGCAGGTTGCTATCTTCTTAATATAGCGAGATTTAGCACGTCGTTATCCTCTGAAGATAGCGGGCTATAGCCGGCTGCTATCTTCTGACGATCTCTGGATATGGCAGTTTGCTATCTTCTGAAGATAGCGTGATATAGCAGGTTGCTACCTTCCGAAGATAGCAGTAGCGAGATATAGCAGTGTTATCTTCTGAAGATGGTGGAATGTAGCAGGTTGCTATCTTCTGAATATAGCGATATTTAACAGTTGTTATGCTGAAGATAGCGTGCTATAGAAAGATAGCGGGCTAATAGCCGGTTGCTATCTTCTGAAGATCGTGTGATAAGGCCACAGGTTCCTATTCCGAAGATAGCGTGATATGGCAGGTTACTACCTTCTGAAGATAGCAGGTTGCTTTCTTTTCGAATATGGCAGGTTGCTTTCTTCTCGAAGATAGCAGGCTGCTTACTTCTCGAAGATAGCAGGTTGCTTTCTTCTGAAGATAGCGAGATATAGCAAAGCAGTCTGTCATCTTCTGACGATAGCGGAATATAGCAGATTGCTATCTTCTGAAGATAGCAAGATATAACATGTAGTTATCTTCTGATGATAGCGGGAGTGACAAGTTGCTAGCAGGTTGCTTTTGCTGAAGATAGCGCGATATAACAGTCTGTTATCTTTTGAATAAAGCGTCGTATGACAGATTACTGCCTAGCAGGGTTGCTTTCTTCACTAGGTAGCGAGATATAGCAGTATGTTGTCTTCTGAAGATAGTGGAATGCAGCAGGTGGCTATCTTCTAAATAGCGAGATTTAACACGTTGCTATCTAGTCTAAAGATAGCGGGCTATCTGGCTATTATAGCCGGTTGCTATCTTCTGAAGATCGTGTGAAAAGGCAGGTTGCTATCATCTGAAGATAGCAGGATATCGTGGATATGGCAGGTTGCTCTCTTCTATAGAGCGGAATAACAGGTTGCTAGCCTATCATCTGAAGATATAGCAGGTTGTTATATCTAAAGTAGGATATAGCAAGTCGTTATCTTCTGAAGAACGGGATAGCAGGTTGTTATCTTCTGAAGATAGCAAGATTTAACATATTCATTGAAATAAACAATCTGCTTGACAAAACCAATTAATATACTCACATATTAATATTTCATCCTCATACATCGGAGGATTTCATCAGAATGGCAATGATCCACTTTGGCGCGAAGAAACATCATCTTCAGAGTTGCCAGTTCGTTTTAGTAGTGGATCACAGACGTGACTGAGCAAAAAAAGTCCCCTTGAGTGTTTTGTCCCCTCTCTTTCTTATTTCCAATATTTCCCGCCAAAGTGGATCATTGCCATTCTGATGAAATCCTCCGATGTATGAGGATGAAATATTAATATGTGAGTATATTAATTGGTTTTGTCAAGCAGATTGTTTATTTCAATGAATTTCAACAAACCTGATGAATCTTTTCACCGATTTAACATATTGTTTTCTTCTGAAGATAGCGCGTGATATGACAGGTTGCTATCTTTTGAAGATAGCGTGATATGGCAGTCCGACTGTTGTGTTGCGCGATATGGCAGTCTGTTATCTTCTGAAGATAGCGGAATATGCAGATTGCTATCTTCTGAATATAGCGAGATTTAACGTTGTTATCTTCTGAAGATAGCGGGCTAAAATAGCTGGTTGCTATCTTCTGAAGAACGCGGGAAATGGCAGGTTGCTATCTTTTGAAGATCGCGGGATATGGCAGGTTGCTATCTTCTGAAGATAGCGTGATATTGCAGGTTACTGCCTTCTGACGATAATAGGGTTGCTTTTTACCGAGAAATAGCAGTCTGTTCTTCTGAAGATAGTGGAATGTAGCATGTGGCTATCTTCTAAAAATATAGCGAGATTTAACACGTTGTTATCTTCTAAAGATAGCGGGCTATAGTCCGGTTGTTATCATCTGACGATCGCTGGTTCTTCTGAAGATATCGAGATATAGGAGTCCATTATCTTCTGGAGATAGCGGAATATAGAGGTTTCTATCTTCTGAGAATAGCGAGATAGTCTGTTATCTTCTGAGGTTAGCGGAATATAACATGTTGTTATCTTCTGAAGATAGCGTGATATGGAGCAGGTTGCTTTCTTCTGAAGATAGCGAGATAAAGCATGATCTGTTATCTTCTAAGATAGCGGGCTATAGCTGGTTGCTATCTTCTAAACGGATCGCGGGATGTGGCAGGTTGCTATCTTCTAAAGATTGCGGGCTATAATAGCCGGTTGCTATCTGATAAAGATGGCAGGTTGATCTCGTCCGTCCTTATCTCCGGTTGCTATCTTCTAAAGATCGCTATCTTCTAAAGATCGCTGGATATGGCGGGTTGCTATCATTCTGAAGATAGCGAGATATAACAGTCTGCTATCTTCTGAAGAGCGGGCTATAATAGCCGGTGGCTTTCTTATAAAGATATCAGGATTTTGCAGGTCGCTATCTTCCGAAAAGATAGCAGAATATTAACACTAACAGGTAGCTAGCATATCTTCTGAAGATCGGGAAATAAAAGCATGTTGTCATCTTCTGAAGATGTGTGGATAGATAGGACTGGTCCCTCTGTAGATATATAAGCGAACTCTCCCTTTCCTGATCTCTCTCTGTATTTCGGTTTTTAATCCCGGGTCCTGGGACTCGGGGTTTACGCGATTAACCTTTCTCATTTTCACCGAGTTGTTGGTAGACGTGACCTTCCCATTATCGGTGTCATCACTCGGTAAGTCCTAAAGCGCTTTAGCTTTTTATATTATATTTATTTTTAATCGCCATCGTGAAGACTATTTATTATTATTACCGCAGAGCTTTTCATCTCTGATTCAACAGATTTCAATTTATCCGTTACTGACTGGTGTGTGTTTTATCGCATAATGCACTATATTTATCATGTTTTCTTTTCTAAAATATCAAAATATCTCAAAACCTCTCATCCCCTATCAGTTTACCATCTCACAATGCTCTTTATCCTAAGAAATACAATGATTCTATTATTCCCAGGAATTCCGTATTTCATTCTGTTTGTGAGCATTCTGAAAGGGCACAGTCAGGCGAATGAGCGCCGTGTAGTCGCGCGGCCCACCGACGTGGAATCACCGCCAGTACAATGCCCCGTACAACACCGCGTGTCTTTTTGACGCTAAATCGGCAGTATTGTTTGTCTAGCCTATGTTTTTATGTTTTGGGGGCAAATAAAAAATTCATTATTCCTATTAATAAAGTCAAATAGCGATAAAACGCAACATTTTGATGAATTACTATTGTCTACTTTTGTAGTTATAGGCCTTATCAGCTGAGACGATTTTGTTTAGCTATATTCGTCTCAGGGCCTATAACCCCCGCTATAACCGCCCATGTATATAGGATTTCAGTACTGAAAAAATAGATATAATCAAAAATTGGCCTCCATGCGTGTTTTCAGCCACGGAACTTCTATCATGTGTAGTAGGCCTATTCTTTAAAATCAAAGATTATGAAAAATCACTGTTAAAATACGAAGCTGCCTTTTTGTGATCTAAACATTTATCCCGTGGGCTCAAAATGTTCTGATCTATTGATTCATATTCTGATATTCAATTGTATTATTTACCGCTCATGAACAAATTGATCCCCATATAATGGTCAATAATCACTTTCTAAATAGCACTCTATAGCCTACGCATAATATTATAGTCTTTAGTAGACCGAAAGTACATTTCAATTTTACGAGAACTTAATTGGAATAAGTGTAGGCCTATCAGCACGCGAACCGTGGTATAGCATTTTAACTTTTACCAAATAAGTCTCTTCTGAGATTATATAAAAGAGTACAAATATTTCTCTTGCCTGCAGGCTAAATTGAAAGTATTTGCCTATCAATCCCATGACATTCGCTCAACAAATAGATACATTACCAGTGCACCTGAGGCGGGGTCGGTTCTTTGACGTACCGTTTCGTCACCTATTTTGACAAATCAATGGTGGTTTGGTTAAATACAGGTCTCAAACTGCAGACATGTTTACTTAACTAAAAAAACTCGTTACTAAATATCAAAACGAGTGTATTACCACGACCGTCCCCTCAAGGTACAGTCGACCTGAAAGTGCGTTATTTTTGTGGTCAGCAGCAGACAGGTTTGTTATCTCATTTATTTGCTTTTTCTAATGTTTTTTTTTTCTCACGAAAGTATAAAAGTGAAAAAGTATGACTTTCTTTTGTATACATAACTACGGTAAAATCTTTGTATATTTCATGGAAAGAGCATTGGTATTGGGGAAACTGTTTGGTGATTAAATAACAAGATTGTGTTTTGAAATTCAAGACGTCTACAACATGCGCGCCCAAGGTGAAGTTAAAGTGTTTTGTAATTGTTTTATTAGAAATCACTGTTCTATAGTGTAACATAACAGCGTGTTTTATAAAATATGGGTCCGAAATTGAAGCGCTATGAAACAATAGATCTAGACTCTAGAGGCATGTTGCATTCACTATCTACTGCTGATAACACACTACTTCATCCACTAATTAATAGTTCCTCCATCTACTGCTGATAGCACACTTCTTTATCCACTGACTAAAACTACACTGCTTCATCTATCTGCTGCTGATAGCACATTACTTCATCTACAATCTACTGCTGATTATAGCACACTACTTCATCCACTATCTACTGCTGATAGCAAACTACTTCATCAACTATCTACTTCTGATAGCACATTACTTCATCCACTATCTACTGCTGATAGCACATTACTTCATCTACTATCTACTGCTGATAGCACATTACTTCATCCACTATCTACTGTTGATAGCACACTACTTCATCAACTAAACTGCTCACAAAAAGTTCGGAAACTTTTTTTAATCAAGTATATTTTTATTATTTATTACCCTCTTTGTATATGTTATATGTTAATGGAAAGCTGAAGTGTTCCTCTTTAAAATTATACCACATTTGCAATGATTACATGTTGCTGAACTTGGCCACATCAATGAGAATGAGGCAAAGTCACAAATCAAATGTGCCAACATTACCGTTATCTGTGCTAAACAGTCACTAGGTAATGATCAATAATCAAACCGGTCATGTTTGAAAACCATGAATGGTTTACACAAAGATTTGCACCAGTGAGCACAACACACACAAGTTAACCCTCATCTCGTTAGAAAACCATTGTTTGGGTATTTGCAAGATTGGGTTAACAGGTGGAAGGTCATGAAGTGGCTGTCATCAACGCCTTCGGATCATCCACTCGTTACTGAACTCAGCTCTTGCCTCAATAAAATTGATTAAGATCAGTAAGTTAGTTGTCTTGCTTGTTTTCATTACAGTGTCAATTTGTTTGTTCACACAGTAACACAAAATTGCTAATTTTGGCACATTTGATTTGTGACTTTGTCTCATTCTCATTAATGTGGCCAAGTCCAGCAACATGTCATCATTGTACATTTGGTATCAATTTAAAGAAGAACACTTCAGCTTTCCATTGATATGCAGCATAATACAAGAAGGAAATAAATAATAAAAATATACTTGATTACAAAAAGTTTCCTAACTTTTTGTGAGCAGTTATATACTGCTGATAGCACACTACTTCATCCACTGCATGCTAGATGAAGTAGTGTGCAAACAGCAGTACATGAAGAAGTATGCTTTTAGCAGTATGTGGAAGAAGTAGCGTGCTTGTAGCAGTAAATCTATATAGTATAGTGAATATCATATAAAAACTGAGCACATTTGCAATAAATTACCTGATAGTTAATGATACAGCTTGAAAATCCAAATTACAAAGTCTGTTATGCAAAACCCTTTTTCTCTCTTTAATGTAAGTAATAAAATACCGTATAAGTATGGTACAATATTCTAAAGATGAACAAATGAAGTAGTCCAGTAAAAGGTAGGAATTGTTTTGTAGGAATCATTCATTGTTAGTTTGTGATGGTGACATTATGGTGAAGCTCGACCCTCAAAATGCTATCCTTGTTTCAAGACGCATCGACGAGCACATTCCCGCATGAGAAGCACTATACTCGACGTGTCATCCGTGTGCGCCTTATTCCCTAAACAGCGTTGGTGATGCAGTTCCAAAGATTTTGGAGATTAGTTGGTGGTGTCTGGAAGACTTGAGAAACATAACCCCAAAGAAAAAGGCTAATGGTGTAAGGTCTAGAGAGCGAGCAGGCCACTCCGTAGGATGTCCAAGACCAACAACTCTGTTTATAGGACGAACGATGAAAATAGTGATTTACACTTGTCTATATAGTATTACTTATATCTTTAATATCTCAGCGAATTCATAATCGTTATCGCTGTAATGTGACTATGTGATAGCCAAGAAGTAGTCCTAAAAGAATATTAAAGTTTTAGGGCGATATGTGATTTGCTGTAATGGTACAGCTCTCGGCAAAAAGTGATGCGTTTTTTGTTGATACACCCTGTATAGTAGTACATGTATATAGATGACATTGTGCTATCATTATATAGTAGAAAGTAGATGAAGAGTGTGCTATTAGATAGTGGGTGAAATAGTGTGCTATCAGCAATATCATGGTATATCGTGGAGTAGTGTGCTATCAGCAATATCATGGTATATTATAGTAGGTGGAGTGGTGTGCTATCAGCATGCAGTAGATAGTAGATGCATTTAGTGTGCTTTTAGATATAGTGGGTGAAGTAGTGTGCTATTAGATAGTGTTCGAAGTAATGTGCTATCAGCAGAAGATAGTAGATGAAGTGGCGTGCTTTTAGCAGTGGCCAGTAGATGAGGTATAGCAGTAGATAGTGGATGAAGTAGTGTGCTACAGCAGTTGATCGTAGAAGATGAAGCAGTGTGCTTTTAGCAGTAGAAAGTAGATGAATAGTAGATGAAGTAATGTGCTATCAGCAGTAGATAGCTGATGAAGTAGTTTGCTATCAGCAGTAGATAGTTGGTGAAGTAGTTTGCTATCAGCAGTAGATAGCAGATGAAGTAATGTGCTATCAGCAGTAGATAGTGGATGAAGTAGTGTGCTATCAGCAGTATATAGTTGATGAAGTAGTATGCTATCAGCAGTATATAGTGGATGAAGTAGTTTGCTATCAGCAGTAGATAGAGGATGAAGTAGTTTGCTATCAGCAGTAGATAGTTGATGAAGTAGTTTGCTATCAGCAGTAGATAGTAGATGAAGTAATGTGCTATCAGCAGTAGATAGTGGATGAAGTAGTGTGCTATCAGCAGTATATAGTGGATGAAGTAGTTTGCTATCAGCAGTAGATAGTTGATGAAGTAGTGTGCTATCAGCAGTAGATAGCAGATGAAGTAGTGTGCTATCAGCAGTAGATATAGTAGATGAAGTAATGTGCTATCAGCAGTAGATGTGGATGAAGTAGTGTGCTATCAGCAGTATATACACTCGTCCAAAGAAGTTCCTTGCCACTTAGTAAAGTCCAAATATTTCAAATTAATATTTAATAGAATATATATAATTGTATATCAAAATAAGCAGAAAGTAATCCTCTAACAGCTTAACATGGAATTTAGACATGATCACTCATGCATGGCATGCAGATCCCATTCACTTGACAATGGCAAGGTCTGTGGAAGAAGATTGCAAAAAATTGGATAATCCCTCCATTCAAATGTTAATGTGAATGATTGAACACAATATGAACCTTACCATTGCTTAATGAATGTGCTCAGCCATGCATGAATGCGTACATCTTAATTTCATACAGACATGATAGAGAATTATTGTCTGCTTATTTTGACATGCAATTGTTTAATTTATATTAAATATTTATGTGAAATATTTGAACTTATATTGAACTTCAATGAGTGGCAAGGAACTTCTTTGGACGAGTGTAGTTGATGAAGTAGTGTGTTATCAGCAGTAGATATAGTAGATGAAGTAATGTGCTATCAGCAGTAGATAGTGGATGAAGTAGTGTGCTATCAGCAGTATATGGTTGATGAAGTAATGTGCTATCATCAGTAGATAGTAGATGAAGTAATGTGCTATCAGCAGTATATAGTTGATGAAGCCTAGTGTGCTATCATCAGTAGATAGTAGATTAAGTAATGTGCTATCAGTAGATATAGTAGATGAAGTAGTATGCTATTAGTAATACTAGCACACTACTACTTCATCTATCTACTGCTATAAAAGCAGTCTTCCACTATCTAGGCCTACTGCTAAAAGCACACTACTTCATCCACTGATGTGGTTGTACCTATACTGAATATAGGGCCTATACCCTATTCCTAACCCTATCATTAACCGTAACTCTAACCTAAGCCCTAACCCTACATAACCCTAAGGTGGCAGTCATGCGGTGTGAGTTCGCCACGCGAAGCGACTTAACAATCGGTACTACGACACTCAAACTTCATCGCGCTATCTACTGCTGATAGCACACTAGAATCAATCATTATGTTGATAGAACACTTTTGGGCCACTTTACGGGTTGAATTGGACAATTATGTGCAATGCGATTAAACAACATGGGAGGCCAAACAACATACAAACTGAATCAAATACACGATGAACAAAACAGTCATTTTTCAAATGTTCATGTCATAATTTATTATCTACAAATACAAGTATACTTGTATAACATAATCTTTTCAAGAGGTAGCGAATTTGTACACATTCATAATTTTTATTGGATACAATTTACAATTTATTGAAATGAGTCTAATAAGTCAAAGAACTTCTTGTTATCCTCTAACCATGCTAACGAGCAAAAGTAACACTTTCCACGCGGCCGTCGTCTCAAACTGTTTCAAATATATCAAAATTATTTAATGGCATCGCCATATTTGGAATCACCATGAGAAATGCATTAAAATCAGTACAAACATGCCTAGTATTGGTTCAGTAATCCTTGAGATACACTTTTGAAAGTTGGAAAAGGTTTCTGAAAAAACGACTATTTTGTATGGTAAAACTAGCCGCGTGGAAAGTGTTAAATAACAAAATCCCACAATCTGATACACGACTGCGTTTGTGATTTGAAGAACCGTCTTTGTTGGTTCTTTTTAAATGTTAAAGCACCTTTTGGATAGGTTCTAGAGAGATTCTTCAAAAAATCTTCTAAAAGGATTATTTATAGATCCAAAAATGGCACTATCACGTTCAGGTATATAGTTTTGTTGTTGTTTGAGAACCTCTTTTAGAACAATTTTTTATGTTATACAGAGATGCACCATTTATAGACGACGAAAAAAACATCTGTTCTATGGGCTCGATTGACCCTTTTTTTCTCGAATTAATAATAATAATAATAATAACACTAATAATAATAATAATGTTTGACATTTTTTGGATGATTTTGATTTTTTTTTTTTAAATAATATTTGTGTACAAAATAATCTAAAAACTGTTGAAAATTCACCTAAATGAAACAAAAATTCGACCGACCTGAGACTGAGAGGTTCGTTTGCCCGTAGAACTGGGGGCTCGTCGCCGTAAGGAGTAATTCACCCTGAAGGGAAATTTTACCCAAAACTGTGGATGCGATACTATTTGTAAAAATAAAACATCCATCGATGGTAACACATTGAAGAAGAAAAATAATAAGAAATAGAATCATGGCTCTCCCGCTCTGATGACCTATTTAATAACTCATTAATGTACAAATTGTGTTGATATTAAATCACTGAAATTATAATGAGCGTCAGATGTTGCTAAAAATAAATATTTAAAAAAATAATGAATTAAAAAAAAAACCGACAATTGATTGCATTATTACACCCGCGCATCAAGAGTTTTTGGTTTCATATATTCTATCGAGGGTTTAGTGCAACAAAGGGCTATCTGCATTTTTGGCCAAAATAAGATGTTGGTATCAAAATGATCCGCACACGATCAGGAACCAAATTATGAGAAAATAGCAAATTCACGTAATCAATAAATAAAGGTTTAAATAGCATTTCTTTTAACTTGTCAAAACCAATAGGTGACAATGATGGGTACAAATCTTTACTTCACTTTTTCTCAAAATGACCGAAATGCAGATAGCCCTTTGTTGCACTAAACCCTCGATATATAGCGTACACTTTAAACTGTGTGCATAAAAAACAGTAATTAAAACTGTTGAATCACCATTTTATCACATACATTATTATGGAAACAACCACAGACTAATCCATCTTCCTCCTCGGAGCTAAGGGCCTACATCTGTTGGAGAAAAAAAATCATCTTTTTTAAAATCTGTTTTGAGGTTTCATAAGTAGCCAAGTCGTGAATTGTCTTTATATACCCCACAAGTATACCACAAGTCTCTCTTACAATGCACCTCTTTTTTAATCGAATTAAGTCAAATTGGTAACAAAAACATTCTAATCGCTCTATCGATTAAAAGAGCCGCCGTTAAGTTATTATTCTATTGTAAAAGTTTGTTTCATTTATTTGTAATGCAAAAATGCGTAATTAACACTATGTTAGAGAGCTGGTGGTATTTTTAGTAGTGTCAGTTCAACGCATGTCAAGGCGATGAGCCCAAAGAAACGCGCGCAACATCTGATTGAAACTGGTTTTTGACTTAACCACGCGTGCATAATTGTTTTCCGCGTCTACAACTAGTTCATCAGATCTTTTCCGCTTCTTCTATCCCAGCCCATTCATCCATTTTATTGTAATAGGCCTATTATCTTCGAGTCAGGGTTGTCTATAAGGACGGATGGTCTGAGATTTTGTGTTGGTGTCATAAGATCAAAAGGCTCGGTGTAAAATAACCCTCGGATTTTTTGGAAAGAAAACGTGAGAAAAAAAATCAAACAATTCTTTTTAGGGTTTAGCCTATAGAGATTATGAAAGACTCGTGAACATTTGTGGGTTGGTATATAGACATTTATTTGTCTCAACATAAATATGGACACGTTATCTTTACGGTAGATGCTTAATTTGATGACTTGTGGATGTTTGAATGGGCTAATTTCAGTTGAAAATCGCTACACCCCTAAAACGTGGCCCAAATTAGGTCTATTTTCGCGAAAATTTGGTCTAAAATGAAGCAAAACCCCTAAAAATCACCCTTAGAAATGGGTAGGGGTTTTGAATCTCCAGCGGCACACCCCCCGACCAAACCACCCCCCCCCCCCCCCGGGCATCCCAAGGAAGATAAAAGATAAATCTTCCACACAGGGGAGTATAAACTTCAAATAGAGTCGCGGTCGCCCATGCAGGTAGCTCCATCTGAAATTCATACTCCCTGTGGAGAGATTAAGGTAATGTCTTCTACCATGGTGGTTCAATAAAACGTTGACAGTTTTTTGAAGCCATTTTTTTTTAGATTCTGTAAATTCAAAACAAAACAAAATCTTTCAATATTCATCAACAATATGATCTTGACCATCTATGCTGAAAATATCGTTACAAATAACCATACGGTTGCAAAATAACAGCTATTTGAACAAAGTCTGTCCCATTTCGCTCTGTCCACGGGTACTGATTTCGCGACGTTATTTGTAACGATATTTTTAGCATAGATGGTCAAGATCGTATAGTTGATGAATATTGAATTTTTTTTAAATTTACAGAATTTAAAAAAAATGGCTTTAAAAAACTGTCAACGTTTTATATTCCCCCCCCCCCCCCCCTGCCCCCCGGTCGGTACGCCACTGTATATAGGAGGGTCGTTTGGATTTCAAATGGAACATGTTTGATGTCATATGATTGGCTCATTACTTGGGATTTTCAAAAACCTGAATGTTCAGAATGTGTACTTAGTTAGAAAACTCAAGAGTCAGAACAGTCAAGAAAGGTTCTTGAAAATTGAAGAACCAAACAAAGGTTCCGTATCAAAGGTTTTGTATCATGTTTAAGGAACCTTTTCTGGTTCTTTAGAGAACCTTTAAGGGTTCTCCTGAGAGGACAACTTTAGAACCATCTTTTCTTAGAGCGCACTCTATACCTAAACCTTCTGTACCATTATAAATTAATAGTATTTAAAAAAAACTGGCTTGAAATAAATTTTAAAAAACTCTTAAAAGAACGACCCATACACTTACACAGTGAGGAATACAAATGGTAGGGTATTCCAAAGCTTACCCGAAAAGATGATTTATGATAGCAAATGGCGTCGAACAGATTTGTGTGCTACTGTGTTAATATAACATTCCAAAAAAGCCAATAATTCTGTGAAAAAAAGAAGCAACAGTCATTCGTTCCGTTTCAAAACCAAACCAATTCATTGTCATCAGTCAGAAACCAGACTGCCAACTGCAAAAAGCAGCATTCATAGCCCCAAGAAAGGCCCTACCCCCAAACCCCTATTGTATTTACTAAAAATACATCTTTTCCATTGCAGACGGTCAAAATAACCCGTACTGAAAAATTCCTGACAACAACAATCACTATAATTAATATGGTGACTGCCTGACTTATATCAAGATAACAGTTGCACTTTTAGCGGTTACAATTTACACGACCAGTCTTTTTCTGAGACCAGAACAATGGGCTATTCCAGATAATAATGAACCCCCCCCCTATAGAGGACAAACTATTTTTTCATTTTTTAGTCTGGAATTCCATGGCTCCCTCTATGAAAAGTGTCTGGAATTCCAGATTAAACTTCAAAAAAGTATGGAATTCCATGTGCTCTTTCTTGCTGCACCTATAGAGGACAAACTATTTTTTCATTTTTTAGTCTGGAATTCCAGAAAAGTGTATGGAAAAGTGTATGGAATTCCAGATCAAACTTT
Organism: Ophiura sarsii; assembly: GCA_035610835.1. Classification (NCBI taxonomy): domain Eukaryota; kingdom Metazoa; phylum Echinodermata; class Ophiuroidea; order Amphilepidida; family Ophiuridae; genus Ophiura; species Ophiura sarsii. The sequence goes on from CM069456.1 coordinate 64,355,351, forward strand.
AAAAAAGTATGGAATTCCAGATCAAACTTCAAAAAAGTATGGAATTCCAGGTGCTCTTTCTTGCTGCACCTATAGAGGACAAACTATTTTTTCATTTTTAGTCTGGAATTCCAGAAAAGTGTATGGAAAAGTGTATGGAATTCCAGATCAAACTTTAAAAATGTATGGAATTCCAGATCAAACTTCAAAAAAGTATGGAATTCCAGGCGCTCTCTCGTGCTGCACCTATAGAGGACAAAATACTTTTCGCCAAAAAAGTATGGAATTCCAAACACATTTTTATACAATTGTCTGTCTTGTATTCCCTTCATCCTACATGTATAAGGTGCCCGGGGGGGGGGGGGGGGGGGGTTCTCACATTGATATGGTATACGTATAATGTGCCTGCCTTTTACAAAACATGACTTTATTGTTCCCCCTATACAAAACAAAACTTACTAAGCCCAGTGGAAAATTATTAAATTAGTTCCATATATTTACAATTATATTTTTGCAGTAAGCTATTTTCGTGATTTGATTCATTTCTGTAATACTTAATACCTAATTGTTTGTTGAAGAGAAAGTATGTCTAACCTCTAACCTGATAATTAAATTGTCAATCAAGAAAAACAAAGTGTAAATATAAATAAATGCACATGAACATTTGTGCTATTGAATACTATGAATACTATAAATACTTGAAGTGCGATCTTAAGTCTATTATAAATCAACTTAATTTCACAGCAACTTAATTCAGCGAATTAGCATTTAGTAAACTATTTGCGGCAATTTAATTTCACTAATTTGTAACACCTTCCTATTATGATTATGATTATAACCATTATAAATAATATAACTCGCAATTTAATTTGGCGGAATTAGATCGCTTAGCGAAATTAAATTGCTAGCGAAATTAAGTTGTTTTACAGGTATAAAAATGATTATAAGTGCAGGCTACATGTACACATCTGTGATGTACACCAGTCAGCTGTGAGTCAGCATGCATGGTCAGTACTTCCACTATCTGTGCATGATCTCATGGTCAGTATGTGTAGTAATATTACACCAGTCTGTTATGTAATCAAGTAAACTTGTTAATTATCTATGCACCATACTCAACACGCTCAAAGCATGCAGTACTCATAGCATGCATGCAGTACTCATAGCATGCATAGTGTATGGTATATGGTACATGTACATGTACCCTATATTAAAAGTTTTCTTGACTATCTGTGCTTTGCTCCATGTGAACACTGAGCATCCCATGTGAATGTGTATTCTACATGTGCAGTCCGGTCTACAGTACAGTGCTTTTAGCACAATCTGGAACGAGGCAA
>CM069456.1:64356766-64422939 GCA_035610835.1 Ophiura sarsii
TATATATTGCAGGCAAATAGACAAAACTTGTTAGGGGTCATATTCTGGCAAGAACTTGTTTAGGGGTCAAAATTTGCATGGAAAAATAATTTTTTACTCCAGAGAGGACGGAGAGGAAGAGAAAGAGACAAGAGGAATTGAAAAATGGAAGGAAAGAGAAAAACGAAAGGAAGAAAGATAGCATGGGAAAAGAATTATATAAATAGTTGTTAAGGAAGGGAAACTTAGTATACATGATTTGTGTGAGCGTGCATATTTACGAACTTCAGATCGGCATATATAGGTAGGCCTATATGATAGTTGCAATTGATTCATGGTACTGCCTGGGTCCTAAAACATACACCAAGGTACGTTATCTCCGAAACTACCCTCGCCTGATAATTTGCCTTACACCATATATCAGGCCTACCTTGAGATCATTAAACTAATCCTACAAACAAGGCACGCGACCCTATTTAGCCTAAAAACTCTCACTTTTGCGTAAATTAAATGGATTAACCTGCTTAAATTTAACCAAATTAGACACCAATTTTGAGCTTATTTATAGCATGCCCGATTACACGAGGAAAATCGCATACACATTTAACCCCTATTTGTCATCATGGCGTAATCAGGGGTAATCATGGAATTACCGCGGTGTTTAATGCTAGATAAAATACTCTAATTTTCAACATAATGTGGCAGCTCGGCTCTAGTAGCCTCTAGTTAAACAGGTTAAACGTCTATTTAAATAAATAAATACGTACACGCGTGCCTATAAACAGTGCACGTACCTTGACAGAGTATCAATCACCATGCTTAAAAACATAGGCTAATAAACAATAAATGGAAGATAATAAGAAAATAAGCCTTATTAAGTGTAATTTCCACTTCATTCATTATCCAATTTTCTATTTACTTAGTACGCTACAATTTATGATTTCAATGATACTTCTGTGGGTTATTATCTATTTAGAGTATTTTTGCTGATGAATTAGTGTCAAACTATATATATAATGATCAAATGGCATGGGTAATTTGTTGGTTTTTAAGTGTTTGAACACTCGGTTTATTTGAGGACAAGTGCTCATGTGATTATTTACCGATTAAACTCAACACAGTTTGGTCAGAATCTACTCGCAATAGCCTAATCAATTCGGTTGTTTGATCCATTAATAAATATAGGGATTCTAAATGTCTATATCTGTAGATTTGTAAATCGATGCTTATGTTTATGACCAGGTTTCGGCCGGTGACATGCCTCGCATCGTTTCACGTTATAGATGCCTATTTAATATCAGCCTAGCCTAGCCTATAATAATATGATCAATGATTACTATATAAAATGACTTTTATGAAAACCTATAAGCAACTTTGCTCAATTCGCCCATTCTGAGACTATATACACATGTCATTGCATGTACCCTGTAAAAAGAAACGCGTCTTTTTCTGATAACACTTAATAAACACTTCTACACGTTTATATTCTTGTGTTTTACGTGTAAAGGTATAGGAGGCATTGCATAAACACTACAACACCTTTATAGAGGTATTTGTTGTATAATTATTAACGCCCCAACATGTTTCTTATTGTTAATATAAACATGTTGGTGTGTTAATAAATATTACACAATTACCTCTATAAACGTGTTGTATGTTTATGCAAACGTATCGTATGCAATGCCTGCTATACCTTTACACGTAAAACACAAGAACATAAACGTGTTGAAGTGTTTATTGAGTGTTATCAGAAATATAAACGCTTCTTTTTGCAGTGTATTTCAGCACCGCGTAAGCCTGACATATATACATGCGCGTCCGTCTGTTTTTGAAACGTGGATGAACATTCGGTATGAAATGTCAAAAGGGTCGTGTTAAAAAAAGGACCAGAAATTGGTCATGATAAAGGAACGTTAGAGGAGGGACGGCCCCCTCTCCCTCTCAGGATAACGCCCATGTATGTAAATGTAAGGCCTCTTCCCACAACTAGCCCCTTCTGATCTATCTGAACATGCTGAACCGTATATCACATCAGTGGCGTAGCTCAGGGGGGGCAAATGCCCCCCCTGACGGAAAAAGCCCATTTGAGCCCCCGTCCCCAGCCCCTCTAAAAAAAAATTAAAAGGAGAAAAAAAAAGAAAATAGGAAAATAATGATAAAAGACCGAGATTACGGGTTATTTGTGTGTATATTTAGCCCAAATAGTCAAATAAGGCAAAATAGTACGTGTAGTACATGTACTGTGCGATTTTTTTTGACCGTGCGAAATTTTGTGAGCAATTTTTTTTGCACCGTGCGAAATTTTTTGAGCCCCCCCCCCCCCCCCCCCCCCCCCCCCCCCCCCCCCCCCCCCCCCCCCCCCCTCACACTTACGTGAAATTTCACGATTTAGTGACTTGGAAAAAATTTGGGGCAACCTTTTACGAAAATTCCAGAAATCTTGCCCCCCCCTGAAAAAAATCCCAGCTACGCCACTGTATCACATGAAGAAATCACAGCCCTAAGCAATAGTAGACAGAACCCAACATCTTCATCAACATTTTGAAGAAATGAGGTTGTATTATTACAAGACCAAAATGGTTCATAAGCACATTTCAGAACCATTATTGATGTTTGGGTTCTTTAGCATAGAGAACCTTTAACATGTTTAGGGCTCCCTGAGAATGACAGAAAAGTGTTCTCTAATTTCTAAACCATTCTAAACAAGAGTGCTGTAGGATGGACCATAGAAGATGAGATATGGACCAATGTCCGTAGAGAGTATAGGGCAGGCCTAGTGCCATTTATCGGGCGTCGTAAATTCTTGTCGTCAACATGACGATATCAGTACAACGAAACGTTGTTCATCCTTTAAATAAAAGGACCGTGTCGTGTTTGTACCCAATAAATTCAATTTTAAGGATTTTTATTTTTATACAATACCTGTTAACTTCTTGGGCCAAGATAATAAAAAAATAAAAATCATTTTTCGCCTCTGCCTCGTTTTTAGAACTTTTTTTTAATATCATGCATTTTTAACGCGCCAGATACATTATTCAAGACTCAAGAGGCATATTTTAAGGTTTTTGTGGTAATGGTTCGGGAAAAAGGATCGACTGGCCTCAAAGGGCTTCTGGCTCTGTTATGTCCCCGGCCTTGTCCATTGAATATTACAAAAATATTACAAAAATAACCCAATTTCGAACCCTGTTTCGGACGATTTAACATTTTTAGACTCGGTTGGCCTATTTAACCCTTACCCTAGAAATGTGTGGTGGGATGGAACGAAGAACAGGGGGAGGGGGTTTAAATAAAAAACCTTAACACAATTTTATGTCCGCCGGCCGCGGGACTTGATATGAACCCGGGCTGGCCGCGTGACATGCGAGATACACCACCATCCAGCAACGGGGGAGGGGTGGGGTGTGGGGGGGGGGGGGCGTGTCTTCCCAGGCTAAAAAAATCGGACACCATATACCAGGGGGTTTAGTGCTACATGAGGTAGAACTTGTGCGCGCAAGCACACTGTGTTGTTTCCGTGTAGTAGGGTTAGGGTTAATAACGCTTTTTACCACACACACACCTGTCCTTGATAGTGCCTATTTTACGTTTGTCCTCCGCTCATGACGACACGCTGTCGCGCTTGCAACAATCCGAGGTGACAAAATGTAATAAATTGGAACTGATCCGCGATCCGGTAGGCTTTGGTAGCTTACGTCTCACCTAAATTCATTATAACATGCTTTGTGTGACCATTATGCTCTTTTGTTTGGCAAAACTTCCCCAACGTACATTTTGTCCAGGCAATTACGGAGTTGAATAAGACGCCTGCATCGCGCCATATGGCACTAAAAACATGATAAAAAGAGAAATGATTTTTTTTAACGACATGTTGTGCGTTTCCTGTGTATAACGGGATTGGTGTGTTTACATTTTTTTCTTGCGACTCATAATCTATGTTAATCGTGTTATAAAAGAGTTACTTAATTAATATGCAAACAGGGTCGGTACCATTTTAATTGGACAAACTAATTATAAAGTTTCAGATTGACGGAAATGTATTGTTGTATCAATCGATTTTTAAAACATTTTTTTGGGCAAAATATTGAAACACAATTTTTGGAGAATGCAGTTAAGCGTCCTCTACCACCCTCCCCTACCCTTAGCCGCTGGGGCTTCCAGCTTTATCGTCCACTCTACAATTATGTGTGCCATCAAAAGTAAACGGAACCCAGTTAACCCTAACCCGTCTACACCACACGGCAACAACACGGCCAGCCTGTTTTTTATAACCTGGCGTGCAAGTTTTTGGGCTAGAACATGGACCCAGGCTATATACGAGGCGAAGTATACTGAGCCGAGTAGCCTTGACAGCTGTGGTGTAGTGGAATGGAGATGGGCTTTGGTGCTTGAGGTCCGTGGTTCAAATCCGGGGGGGGGGGTCGGGTGACCTTGCGGGTGAATTTTCTCCGTCGGAAATAAAATCTGTTGCCGTGTGGTGTTCCAGGGTTAGGCCTATAAAATGGTTTGATTGGCCTATTAAAATGACAAAAACTAGGGTAGGTCGGTTGGGATTTTTTTCATATTTTTTAAATCACCTGCTTTGGGGACTTAGAATAGCCTAAATGAAAGCAAACAGTCAGAAACTTTAATACTTTGTTCAATTTTTATATATATATATATTTTTTTCCTCCCTCAAAATAATAAAAAATATTCAGGGTCGGCGATGTATTTAGGGTCAGTCGGGTTAGGCCAATCAAACATTTTTTTTAGGCTTAGGGTTACAAGAGGAATATATTTGTCTTTCTTAAGGACATAAATAGTACGCGCTACCATTTATTTTAAGATTGAGGGAGTAGGAATTTGGTGTCATAGTTCATTTTGGGAGACGATGTTTTCCGAGTAGTTTTAGTATGGCGCATCCCTAGCATTGAGCTATACCTACCCCCGCGCCCCGTTGCCATCGTAATCGCATTTTAAATTCTATTTTTGAGACTCACAACAAATGACCATGTTGGATGCATTGTTCTACAGATAATTGTCAAAGGTTGTTTATAGATGGACTCATCTTCAATTAAATAGTGTGTTGTGTATCCAGCATTTTTCTAGGGTGAATCATCGGTTTCTAATACACGTTTCAATTAATATTTTTTATTAATACAATATCACAGCCCTTCATATAATTAATTTGATACATATTTGATCATAAAAGCATGTTTTAAAACGACCTTAAAACCGAGAAAACTGGACTTCCATTTCGTTAACAGGTGTCATGGACCGGACAGACGTATACGCATCACGCACGGGGAAATTGGCGTGACGCGAATAATGAACCGCCGGAGAACCAATTATAGGATTTAGCGCAAATAAATTGGCAATTTATTTTGAATATTATTACGTAATCTAGTTCAACAGAAATGCAACCATCTTGCCAAGTGAGATACGGTTATAGACAACAATGCGTGTAAAATGCATTTTTATCAGAATATATTATAAACATGATATACAGCAAATGGCAGCTGTCGGTTCAGTGTGTGTATTTAGATGGGTGTGTAAATTGTGAGAGAACTTAATATGTGCCCATCCCCAGCGCTCCTGCTGAGGAGTGTTCATTCAGATTGAGAACTTCCGCATGGGAAATGAATTTGAAGAAAAAAAACCCACTTCCCCGACAGCCTGCTCTTTCATTCTGTGCTTACATTTTCAAAACTACTTCCCCGACAGCCTGATCTTTTATTCTTTGCTAACATTTTCAAAAGGCCTAATTATTTTTGAAAAATTCATTTTTTTTTGCGCTCTGAAGACAATTTATGAACTATATATTATATCAGTCCAACTAAACGAAGATGAGCGAATTAATTCTTCTGATGAAGTACGGATTGAAAGTTTTGCAACAATAATATTAATAATAAAATCATAAATTTGTTTAAAAGTATTGTAAATGACGACGCCTGACAAATATTCTGATAAAAAAGTGTTAATATATTATGTGTTTAATTGGAATTGCACTTTGATGGTGCTTGCAAAAAAGGGCGGTTTATAACCAATAACTTGTAAAAACGTCAAACAATCCCAGGTTTAAACTGTATTTACAAATTTATATAATACATAATACATGTAGTCAAATGATATAAAATATATTGTTATTCAATAAACATAAAACTATTCAATGGGCTTCATGAATCAATGTGTGCTTTTATCAGACGCAATATCAACACGGAACTTAATAATAAGTCAACAAATCATCTTGAAACTGTAGAAAATACCAGCCTACTAAATGTCAATCTCCTGATACAAACACTTCACGTAACTAAATAAAAGATCTGAATAACGATTTTTAAACCGAACCCCGCGTGTCTGACAATTCACTTGAGAAATCGTATAGCGTACGATCCTCTTGAATCGGGCCATTGAATTGCGAGTGAATTGTCTACTATCTTCGTAAGACAGCGTGTCCCCGTTCGCTCTTCAAGGGACCACCAAGCGAAACGTTGGAAGACCTCGCTGGGATGGGCCTTGTTTGATAGCGCTCATCTCAGCGTGAACCACCGGGACTGGCTCCATCCTTAATAATTAGATTATGGATTAAGTCAGATTAAGGATTTAGTCGGATTGATCTGATTAAGAGGATTACGTACATATTAATTGAATTGGTATTAAGGGGAAATGATTTTAAGAGGTTGTCCTCCTTCAACATGTTCAAATTTCAAAGTGAAGATCAAAAGTCTATAGTGTTCTTATATCATTTATTGATTGAGAAGAAATACACGTCATGTTCTTATATCACTTATTGATTGAGAAGAGATACACATCGGACAGTTGTATTAAGTTATAATGATCATTAATCAATAGATACATATCACTTCATGTGTCGTGACTTTATTAGGCCATCTCGATGTACATCACATATTTTTCATGATATTCATGAGTGTTTGTTTTCTTCTTTTATATTATTATACTTTGTATATTTTGATGTATTTTGCTTTACATTCGATTGGATGCACCACCTAACTAGTGGGTGCCGCTGTTTTGAAAGTGTTTTAAATAAATAATACATTACAAATGCAGACCCTGGGTAAAAAGGTGTACAGGGTGAGTCAAAAAAACTGCAATAGTGGAAAGAAGCCATCTTGTTTTCAAAACCAAGTTGAAGTTTGAATTTTTTTAAACGTTATAAGAATAACATATTTGTTATTAATTTCATGTGAACAAATGACGTCAATCGCATTTTTTTGTTTGCCTTTGGTGAACCTTTTTACCCACGCACCCTTTCAACATGCTTGTCCACGAGACACCCAAAACATGCATAAGATTGCAAAATGAGTCTCTCATTAAATTGTGAAAATTCGAGTTAATTTGTGACGTAGGCCTAATTGGAATTTAATGCTTCCTTTATTGTTTCATGAAGATAAAATAACCAATTTACACAATCCATGCTATGAATAGCTTATTATGTACTAACTTTGAATAAAAATGAAATTATTCCACGTTTCTGTTGGCAGGATATTCAAATGTGAACATGAAATGTGTGCAAATTCAATTGAAAATTACTAGGCTTGTGGATAGACAAACGAGTTAATTGGATTATGCAGCAAAAAAGATTCATTATCGACAAAACGAGAAAAAAACCCGAAAACTGCAATTTTTATTGCATAAAGAGGGGACAAAATACATCATTCTTGCAACGTTTCAAAAGAGTCAAACTTCAATTTGGTTTTGAAAACAAGATGGCTTCTTTCCACTATTGCAGTTTTGTTGACTCACCCTGTATGGATGAGGATTGTATCCACAATGCTCTGTTCTTGAAGAAGAAAAAATGTACTTACTATTGAAAACTGCTCAGAGAGATGCAATTGAATGAGTACAGTCCTGCATCGGACTCGTTTAAAATGCTTTGAATTACAGGTTGGCCCAGGATGATGTATTCCGTATTTTGAGAAGAAAAAAACCCACCAACCCACAAAAACCCACCAACCCACAAAAACCCACCAACAACAGTGTGCCTAAATCTATCTGCAATATTTATAATGATGGTCTTGTTGTTCCGTTAATTCCATTCAAGATGGGTGTTCCGATCACTTTAGCTTTGTTTTGCCCATCAACATATTTTAGAAACCCCATAGTTTTCTCATTATTTCTGTAAAATGTTTAGCGCCAGAATGTTCCATTTGGACGTTATATAGGCCAAAATGAAGTGAATTACTGCCAAAGGTGGTTAACCACTGGTCAGTTTGTGTATACTACTCAAATGGGCAAATTTCATGTCACCTTGTGCTTCTAAAATAAGAACCATTGGAGTTATGCAACTCAAACTTTGGAATAAGACTATTTTGGCTTCTTAAACATCACGAACAGTTGATCAATTTTCATGAAGAAAAAAACATGACACTATTGTTAGTGGCTGTATTGATTTTCAAATTTCGGTCATTTATATTTTGATGAAACCATGTGTGGGAAAACATTGGATCCAGGAAGATAATAATGATAAAATTGGATGCTTTACGCCCAATATGCATTGGTCTCGCTATGAGTTTTAACAATTTTTAAACCCATAACTTTACCAATACGTATGCGCCCAATCGATCTAATTTTATCCCAAACTTTTATCGGCAAATTGCCGATTTTAGGCTCGCCCAACTTCCGGGAATCCTGGTCTATGGCTTTTCTAAACCAATTGGTCATTACATTTGAAATACATACACCCCTAATCCAGTTTGAAATTCACACTCCCTGTGGGGAAGATTAAGGTTGTTTCATAGGGGTGTATGGATTTCAAATTGACCCAATACGAACGTTGACCATAAACATGATAAATTGATGTCGAAATTAATACGTATATTCTGTTCTCCTTGTTTTTCGTTACAGATAAAAATTTGGTTTCAAAATCGCCGTTCAAAGTACAAGAAGATAATTCGACAGAGTAACGGAAGCGGTGGCATGGTGCAGTCACCCCCGGGCGGCATGCAACAACTTCACGACCAACATGATAAGCTATCACATATTAAAGAAGAGACCTTGGCAGATGGCTCTCGCATGGATTTGAACTCTGGTCTACCACCATCGCCGAATTCTCCATCGGTGGGTTCACATCACCAGGAGGGTGTGGAGCACGCGCACAACCATCATCAGCAACATCAACAGCAACAGCGTCTCCATCACTTGCCACCGGGCCAATCACCGCCGCCGACGCATCATCCCGATATGATGCAGCAGCACACGGGGGTGCCACACTCGCAATCCAACGGGTCAACTGGAGGATGGGAAAATCATAGTGGCGCGCCGCCGCTACCACCCCCGCATGGTCAGGGGTACGGTTCCTACCCGCCACCTCCTCCTCCACCACCATCTAATCAGTATTCAAGTTGGTATGAAGCACAGCAGCAGCAGCATAGCCAGGTACCACCACAGCACATGAAGCTAGAAAACGGAAGTCCATCAGGGCCACATAGCATGCCGCCCCCATTGATGCAGCAGAACCCTGGTAGTGTGACAGCCCCATGAAATGACAATATATCGCGATTATTGAACGGAAGCCTTTTAGGGCCGCCTGCCGCCATCGATGAGGCAGGATTGGCTTGACATTCCCATGCGATATCAGGAAAGACTGTCAGATATAGAGAATGGATGCCCGTCCCGGATGCCCATGCGTTGACCGCGAGCTGCCATTGATCACCTCAGCCCTATGAAATTCTTGTATTGGCACTCTTCAGATCATGGACTTCATCGTGAAGACATCAACGACATATAGCTTATTATAGGCATCACCGTAGCATGGGAGCCCCGGGGAGCCCATGCATGAGACCCGGCCCGGCCATGAGGACCACGATACAGCCATTGATTGATGCAGACACCGGTGGTGTGTCGACATTCCCTTAATTCATACCAAAGACAGTCATCATAGAAGGCATTATATAGCAATACATGCAAGATGATATAATTAACCATGGTTACAGGGTGTGAGTGCTGCCATTTTTGTGATACAGACCGGTACATTGTCCTGGCGTTAGGTCCTGGCGTCAGGTCCTCCTGACGTCAGGTCCTGGCGTTATATCTTGGCATCCGGTCCTGAGTGACAGAACCAAGAAATCACTGAGTGACCCAATCGCTATAGATAGAACGGAAGCCCATCAGGGCCACCGATGCCGTTATAATGCAATAACCATCGGCGCAAACGCGGCGAGATATAGCTGGTACTAAATTAACATGAAAGACTTTATTTAAGAATCACTATAGGGTAATAGAGAGAACAGAAGCCAACCCGGCCAAATAGTGAACAGAATTATCGGAAAATAAGAAAGCCATGAAACTTGCACATTTTCAAACATAGTTTTTTTTTCGCTGTTATTTTCTTGCCTAATTTTCTTTCCTGCAAAAACTGACAACAAACTACAGCAAACATAAAAGTGATGAACGCAGTGAAGTATCTGTCGGTCGTATTTTCACGTTGTCACGTGGCACAAGTTGCTACAAATTGATTAATATACTTGTTTATGGCAACTTACGTATTATTTTCCTTTCCATACAAATGCCTTTAAAGCCCTGTAAACACCGTTTTTTGAAAGAATGATAATTATGATTAAATGAGAGAAGTGTTCATTTTGTGACCTAAACAACGCGTTTAATTGAGTGTGCAGATGTGTGCCTAATTCAATCAAAATCAGATTTATTATCATCATTATTCGCAGGTTCGTTGTGTTGTGATGGAACAAGCACGCGGGCCATTATCCAAATCTAATCGGACAAACGTTTTGTTAAAAGACCAATTTTGTATTTAATTTTTTATGGTGATACTGACTGACAGAAAGAGTTATCAAGTCGCGGAAAAAAACCCACCAATTTTGAGACCTAGAACGAGGTGAATGCACTTGAAGTTATACTATAGATTTGTTTGGACATAGGTCAACCGTTTAAGACTAAGAGTCAGTCAAAGTATTGTGTGAATTTTAACACTTTCCACGCTGCTATTAGTTTTACCATTACAAAACAAGAGTTGCCAGAAACCATTTCTTAATTTTTCAAGGATTACTGAACCAATACTAGGCATATTTGTACTTATTTCAATGCATTTCCCTTGGTGATTCCAAATATGGTGATGAAATTCAATAATTTTAACATTTTTGAAACATTTTATGAAATTTTGGAATGTCGTCTGCGTGGAAAGTGTTAACAATGACTGTAGAATTACAGTGGGAAAGAAAACTATATAGTCGGTTGTAGATTCGGTGTTGAATTTAAAGTATTGTTCTGGTTTCAGAAAAAGACACTGGTCGTGTAAATTGTAACCGCTAAAAGTGCAACTGTTATCTTGATATAAGTCAGGCAGTCAACATAATTATAGTGATTGTTGTTAGGAATTTTTCAGTACGGGTTATTTTGACCGTCTGCAATGGAAAAGATGTATTTTTAGTAAATACAATAGGGGTTTGGGGGTAGGGCCTTTCTTAGGGCTATGAATGCTGTTTTTTGCAGTTGGCAGTCTGGTTTCTGACTGATGACAATGAATTGGTTTGGTTTTGAAACAGGACGAATAACTGTTGCTTCTTTTTTTCACAGGAATTATTGGCTTTTTTGGAATGTTATATTAACACAGTAGCACACAAATCTGTTCGACGCCATTTTGATATCATAAATCATTATTTTGGATTTTTTCTAAAAAAACGTGCCTCGTAATTTAATATAGACGAACAGTTGAACGCGATAGCTCCTTTTTAAAACAGTGTTTGATGCTATTTTGTTATAACATTTATAAATTGAGGTGAATCTAATTAGGACTTGGGCATTGGGCTATTCCAGATAATAATGAACCCCCCTATAGAGGACACATTTTTTTAAATTTTTTTAGTCCGGAATTCCCACGACTCCCTATGAAAAGTGTATGGAATTCCAGATCAAACTTCAAAAAAACGTATGAAATTCCAGATCAAACTTAAAAAAAGTATGGAATTCCAGATCAAACTTAAAAATGGAATTGGTGGGGAAAAGGTCTGGAATTCCGAAATCCTCTATAGGGGGGTCTAAATTGTGAAAAAGTCTGGAATTCCAAGAACATGTGCCAAAAAGTATGGAATTTCATTGAAAAAATGGGGGGCGGGGTCGTTATTATCATGAATAGCCCATTATGGAAATGAACATACCATTATTAGCAGGTTCTTCGTCGTTTTCGCGGGCATGAAAACGGCTATAATATGGTGGACAAATTGTGTACAGAATGTACCGATCCGTGTTTGAAAACAAAAATGTTTAAAAATTTGAAAAACCCAACCAAAATTTTAACACCGGCAAAATGAGGAATATATCCCCTTCCACCGATCTTTTAATATTTCTTTTTCAGAGTGTAGCATAATTTTATTGTAAATCGGGGAATCTTTTTTTTAATTATTTCAAGCCAGTTTTTTAAATGCTATTAATTTATAATGGTACAGAAGGTTTAGGTATAGAGTGCGCTCTAAGAAAAGATGGTTCTAAAGTAGTCCTCTCAGGAGAACCCTTAAAAGGTCTCTAAAGAACCAGAAAAGGTTCCTTAAACATGATACAAAAACCTTTTTTTGGTTGATAAGGAACCTTTTTTGGTTCTTCAATTTTCAAGAACCTTTTTTGACTGTTCTGACTCTTGAGTTTTCTAACTAAAGTACACATTCTGAACATTCAGGTTTTTGAAAATCCCAAGTAATGAGCCAATCATATGACATTCAAACATGTTCCATTTGAAATCCATACGACCCTCCTATACAGGGTGGTTCAATAAAACGTTGACAGTTTTTTAAAGCCATTTTTTTAAAAATTCTGTAGATTAAAAAAAAAAAAATCAATATTCATCAACTATATGATCTTGACCATCTATGCTGAATATATCGTTACAAATAACGTCGCGAAATCAGTACCCGTGGACAGAGCGAAATGGGACAGACTTTGTTCAAATAGCTGTTATTTTGCAACCGTAACGTTATTTGTAACGATATTTTCAGCATAGATGGTCAAGATCATATTGTTGATGAATATTGAAAAAATTTTTTTTTTTAAATCTACAGAATTAAAAAAAACCGGCTTCAAAAACTGTCAACGTTTTATTGAACCACCCTGTAGAAGACATTACCTTAATCTCTCCACAGGGAGTATGAATTTCAGATGGAGCTGCCTGCATGGAGACTCTATTTGAAGTTCATACTCCCCTGTGTGGAAGATTTATCTTATATCTATCTTAGGGGTGTAGAGATTTCAACTGAAAATAGCCCACAAGTCATCAAATTAAAATCTACCGTAAATATAACGTGTCCATATTTATGTTGAGACAAATAAATGTCTATACCAACCCACAAATGTTCACGAGTCTTTTATAATCTCTATAGGCTAAACCCTAAAAAGAATTGTTTGATTTTTTTTTCTCACGTTTTCTTTCCAAAAAATCCGAGGGTTATTTTACACCGAGCCTTTTGATCTTATGACACCAACACAAAATCTCAGACCATCCGTCCTTATAGACAACCCTGACTCGAAGATAATAGGCCTATTACAATAAAATGGACGAATGAGCTGGGATAGAAGAAGCGGAAAAGATCTGATGAACTAGTTGTAGACCCGGAAAACAATTATGCACGCGTGGTTAAATCAAAAACCAGTTTCAATCAGATGTTGCGCGCGTTTCTTTGGGCTCATCGCCTTGACATGCGTTGAACTGACACTACTAAATATACCACCAGCTCTCTAACATAGTGTTAATTACGCATTTTTGCATTACAAATAAATGAAACAAACTTTTACAATAGAATAATAACTTTACGGCGGCTCTTTTTAATCGATAGAGCGATTAGAATGTTTTTGTTATACCAATTTGACTTAATTTGATTAAAAAAGAGGTGCATTGTAAGAGAGACTTGTGGTATACTTGTGGGGTATATAAAGACAATTCACGACTTGGCTACTTATGAAACCTCAAAACAGTTTTAAAGATTTTTTTTCTCCAACAGATGTAGGCCCTTTAGCTCCGAGGAGGAAGATGGATTAGTCTGTGGTTGTTTCCATAATAATGTATGTGATAAAATGGTGATTCAACAGTTTTAATTACTGTTTTTTATGCACACAGTTTAAAGTGTACGCTATATATCGAGGGTTTAGTGCAACAAAGGGCTATCTGCATTTCGGTTATTTTGAGAAAAAGTGAAGTAAAGATTTGTACCCATCATTGTCACCTATTGGTTTTGACAAGTTAAAAGAAATGCTATTTAAACCTTCATTTATTGATTACTTGAATGTACTATTTTCTCATAATTTGGTTCCTAATCCTGTGCGGATCATTTTGATACCAAAATCTTATTTCGGCCAAAAATGCAGATAGCCCTTTATTGCACTACACCCTCGATATAATATATGAAACCAAAAACTCTTGATGCGCGGGTGTAATATGCAATCAATTGTCGGGTGTTTTTTTAATTCATTATTTTTTAAAATATTTATTTTTAGCAACATCTGACGCTCATTATAATTTCAGTGATTTAATATCAACACAATTTGTACATTAATGAGTTGTTAAATAGGTCATCAGAGCGGGAGAGCCATGATTCTATTTCTTATTATTTTTCTTCTTCAATGTGTTACCATTGATGGATGTTTTAAATAGTATCGCATCCACAGTTTTGGGTAAAATCTCCCTTTCCATAAAGTGGGTGAATTACTCCCCCAGTTCTACGGGCAAACGAACCCCTCAGGTAGGATGGTCGGTCGATCGCTCGGTCGATTTTTGTTTCATTTAGGTGAATTTTCAACAGTTTTTAGATTATTTTGTACACAAATATTATTTAAAAAAATAAAATTCAAAATTATCCAAAAAATGTCAAACATTTTTATTATTATTATTATTATTATTATTATTAATTCGAGGAAAAAAAAGGGTCGATCGAGCCCATAGAACAGATGTTTTTTTCGTCGTCTATAAATGGTGCATCTCTGTATAACATAAAAAATTGTTCTAAAAGAGGTTCTCAAACAACAACAAAACTATATACCTGAACGTGATAGTGCCATTTTTGGATCTATAAATAATCCTTTTAGAAGATTTTTTGAAGAATCTCTCTAGAACCTATCCAAAAGGTGCTTTAACATTTAAAAAGAACCAACAAAGACGGTTCTTCAAATCACAAACGCGGTCGTGTATCAGATTGTGGGATTTTGTTATTTAACACTTTCCACGCGGCTAGTTTTACCATACAAAATAGTTGTTTCTTCAGAAACCTTTCCCAACTTTCAAAAGTGTATCTCAAGGATTACTGAACCAATACTAGGCATGTTTGTACTGATTTTAATGCATTTCTCATGGTGATTCCAAATATGGCGATGCCATTAAATAATTTTGATATATTTGAAACAGTTTGAGACGACGGCCGCGTGGATAGTGTTACTTTTGCTCGTTAGCATGGTTAGAGGACAATAAGAAGTTCTTTGACTTCGTAGACTCATTTCAATAATTGTAAATTGTATCCAATAAAAATTATGAATGTGTACAAATTCGCTACCTCTTGAAAAGATTATGTATATATTATTGTTATACACATACTTGTATTTGTAGATAATAAATTATGACATGAACATTTGAAAAATGACTGTTTTGTTCATCGTGTATTTGATTCAGTTTGTGTGTTGTTTAATCGCATTGCACATAATCATGATAATTGTCCAATTCAACCCGTAAAGTGGCCCCAAAAAGTGTTCTATCGACATAAACGGTTGATTATAGTGTGCTGTCAGCAGTAGATAGCGCGATGAAGTTTGATAGTGTCGTAGTGCCGATTTGAGTCGCCTCGCGTGGCGAACTCACACCGCATGACTGCCACCTTAGGGTTATGTAGGGTTAGGGATTAGGTTAGAGTTACGGTTAATGATAGAGTTAAGAATAGGGTATAGGCCCTATATTCAGTATTATAGGTAAACCGCATCAGTGGATGAAGTAGTGTGCTTTTTTAGTAGGCCTAGATAGTGCAGTGGAAGACCGTGCTTTTAGAGCAGTAGATAGATGAAGTAGTAGTGTACTAATAACATACTACTTCATCTACTATATCTACTGATAGCACATTACTTAATCTACTATCTACTGATGATAGCACACTACTTCATCAACTATATACTGCTAATAGCACATTACTTCATCTACTATCTACTGATGATAGCACATTACTTCATCAACCATATACTGCTGATAGCACACTACTTCATCCACTATCTACTGATGATAGCACACTACTTCATCAACTATATACTGCTGAGCACACTACTGCATCCACTATCTACTGCTGATAGCACATAACTTAATCTACTATATCTACTGCTGATAACACACTACTTCATCAACTATATACTGCTGATAGCACACTACTTCATCCACTATCTACTGCTGATAGCAAACTACTTCATCCACTATCTACTGCTGATAGCACACTGCTATCTACTATCTACTGCTGATAGCACACTACTTTATCTATAATATCAGTGCTGATAGCACATTACTTCATCCTCTATCTAATATTATAGCACACGCTTCACCTGCTATCTAGAAGCACGCTATACTTCATCTACTGTCATACTATACTACTAGCACACTACTTCATCCACTAACTAACACACTATTCATTTACTTTCTACTGCTAAAAGCACACTGCTTCATCTACTACGATCAACTGCTGTAGCACACTACTTCATCCACTATCTACTGCTATGCCTCATCTACTGGCCACTGCTAAAAGCACGCCACTTCATCTACTATCTTCTGCTGATAGCACATTACTTCGAACACTATCTAAAAGCCTCACACTAAATGCATCTACTATCTACTGCTGATAGCACACTACTCCACCTACTATAATATACCGTGTTATTACACCTCATAAATATTCATGAACTAATCATGCCAATTCATTGGCCAATTCCTATCACAAGTACTATTTCCCTAGGGAAATAGTTTTGACTATTTCCCTACAACCTCATCCCCAGAGTCAAAGTGAGGTGTAATAAAATAAATACTACATAGTATGATCGGGGCAATAGGGCACACTATTTTCCCGAGGTACTGGCTACGGGCCTATCACCCCGAACCCGAAGGTGATAGGCCCGTAGCCAGTACCTCGGGAAAATAGTTTGCTCTATTTCCCCTCTACCATGTAGTATTTGTATATATAATATTGCTGATAGCACACTACTCCACCTACTATGATATACCATGATATTGCTGATAGCACACTACTTCACCCACTCTCTAATAGCACACTCTTCATCTACTTTCTACTATATAATGATAGCACAATGTCATCTATATACTATTATATCATGATAGGCCAGATTTCAACCATGTGATAGTTTTTACTATCATTATGGCTGGAAAAGAATGATTTAATACATGATATAAAACAAATATTGAATGCCTTTTGCTTGTGCAATAGTAAAACTATATCACTCGGTCCAATTTGGATTATTGACCTTGTGATATAGTTTGTACTATCACACGCTCAGGCATTAAATATTTGTATACTATACAGGGTGTATCAACAAAAAAACGCAACACTTTTTGCCGAGAGCTGTACCATATACAGCAAATCACATATCGCCCTAAAACAAAATATTCTTTTAGGACTACTTCTTGGCTATCAGCCTATCACATAGTCACATTACAGCGATAACGATTATAAATTCGCTGAGATATTAAAGATATAAGTAATACTATATAGACAAGTGTAAATCACTATTTTCATCGTTCGTCTTATAAACAGAGTTGTTGGTCTTGGACATCCTACGGAGTGGCCTGCTCGCTCTCTAGACCTTACACCATTAGCCTTTTTCTTTGGGGGTTATGTTTCTCAAGTCTTCCAGACACCACCAACTAATCTCCAATATCTTAGGAACTGCATCACCAACGCTGTTTAGGGAATAAGGCGCACACGGATGACACGTCGAGTACATGTACATGTATAGTGCTTCTCATGCGGGAATGTGCTCGTCGATGCGTCTTGAAACAAGGATAGCATTTTGAGGGTCGAGCTTCACCATAATGTCACCATCACAAACTAACAATGAATGATTCCTACAAAACAATTACTGGACTACTTCATTTGTTCATCTATAGAATATTGTACCATACTTATATTTTATTACTTACATTAAAGAGAGAAAGAGGGGAGGGGTTTTGCATAACAGACTTTGTAATTTGGATTTTCAAGCTGTATCATTAACTAGGGAAGGATCAATTCCAGTAAGGAACTCTGAGACACCCAATGACGAATCATGCTTAAACTCAACTGAGAGGCATGGGTCCGACAATTCTCAGACGACTGCTGGCAGAGCAGGCGCGTACCGCGGCATGTGAGCCAGGGGGGGCAGAAGTATGTCGTCCCGGTAGTGGCGTAAATTTCCCGGTAAATTTTCGTAAAAGGTTGCCCCAAATTTTTTCCCAGTCAGTCAACTCGTGAATTTCACGTAAGTGGGGGGGGGGGGGGGGGGGGGGGGGCAACAAATAATGCCAATTCCTCAGTGTTTTAGGCCCTATTTTTTTTCCTTATGCAAATTTAGCGTCCCGGTATTTGGAGCCAGGGGGGGGGGGGGGGGGGGCAACTTGCCCCCCCGGTCGGTACGCCACTGTGGCAGAGGTCAGCGATATCTAAATATTGCAACATGGAATACGGTATCCGTACTTTAAATGAGCATGGTAAACTACATCAGGTTCGTTCGGAAGCAGAACGATTGAAGCTGGATGTAGTGGGGTTAGCAGAAGTAAGATGGACATCAACAGGACAAGTTAACACAAATGGCTGGAAGCTTTTTACATAGGCGACGATCAAGTGCACCATCGAGGAGTTGGCTTTCTGATCTCACCAAAGATTGTTAGAGCAGTACTGAAGGTTCAACCAATATCTGACAGAGTCATTGTTCTTCGTATTGATGCTAAACCACAGCCAATAACAATTATCCAGACATACATGCCAACGTCAGAAGCAGAGGAGGCCGATGTTCTTGCAGTCTATGCTGTGTTACAGAAGGTAGTTAAAGAGTGTCCTAAGAAAGACAGATTGGTGGTGATGGGTGATTTTAACGCTAAGATTGGTGCTAATCGTCAGCATGCTGCTTGTGGAAAGTTTAGTCTTGGAGAAGGGAATGACCGCGGACAAATGCTTCTGGACTGGCTTGGAGATAATAAGCTTGTGGCTGTTAACACCTGTTTTCAACATAGACACAATCAGCTGTTCACTTGGTGTTCGCCTGGAGGTAAATGGAAGAACCAGATCGAATTCATTGCAATCAGAAAGCGTGATAGGAGAGAATGCACAGATAGCCGTGCTTTAATTAGTGCTGACTGTGGATCAGACCATCAGCTGTTATGGGCAAGAATATGTGGCCGTAGGTGGAACAGGAAATCTAAACATTCAAGAAAGCTCAAACTACATCTGAAACAACTGACCAGATCCTTCTGTTGCGGACGCTTTCGAAACTAGTGTTAGAGACCATCTGGAAGGCAAAGAAGTAACATGGTCTGAATTGGCAGAGGCACTTACCTCAGCTTCCAAAGAACATTGCCCAGTAGTAAGAAAGGCAGCAAACCATGGATGGATAACCCTGAATGCCAAGATCTAATAAACCAAAGACGCCTAACAAAGAAGAAAAACTTCCAAAGTCCAGAGTATCGGAACTTGTGTAAAAAAGTAAAAACAGCAAGTCGCAAGGCGAAACGTAAATGGTTGGCTGCAATAAGTGACAAGGCAGAGAAATCATACAGATCTGGAGATACCAGAAATGTGTACCAGTTGATCAAGAAGATAAGTGGTAAGAAGCCCCCACAACCTGGTATTGGTATCAAGGATGGTAATGGCGAGATGCTGTATGAAGCAGAGTCAATTAAGCAGCGCTGGTATGAGTATGGTAAACAACTCTTCAGTCTTAACACCGTAGATCACCCTCCCAATGACCAACCTCCAAGAGAGCTGGAACCAGAAGTAATGAAGTCTGAAATCAGAGCAGCCATAAAGAAATTGAAAAATGACAAGGCAGCCGGGCTTGACGGGATACCTGGAGAAATTATCAAAGCTGGTGGAGATACAGTGGTACAAGCCATGAGGACCATCATTGACCAGATCTGGAAAACTGGAGAATGGCCCACTGACTGGACACAGTCAGAGATCATCACCTTACCTAAAGTTCCAGGAACGCAAGACTGCGCCAAGCATCGTACAATCAGTCTACTCTCTCATGCCTCTAAGGTGCTTTTGGAAGTCATCAGAAGCAAGATAGCATACTTCGTAATGCCACAGATTGCTGAGGAACAGTTTGGTTTCGTTTCAGGAAAGGGAACAACTGATGCCATCCTGACTCTACGCAACATCATAGAGAAAACAATCAAGCGGCAAGACCAAGAGCTGTGGATGATGTTTGTGGACTACTCTAAAGCATTTGATACAGTTAATCACACCGCCTTATGGAAATCACTTATTGAATTTGGCACACCAGAACACCTAGTCTGGCTGCTGGAGAAGCTGTATACAAAAGCTAGTGGAGTTATACGATTAGCAGAAGGCCATACAGATCAGTTCCCTTTTGAGCAAGGAGTCCGTCAGGGTTGCATTGTATCACCCCTACTCTTTAATGCCTGTGGTGAAACCATCATGCGACAAGTAGAGGACAGGCTGGAAGACAGACCTGGCTGCACCATTGGTGGAAGGGTAATATGGAATCTTCGCTTTGCTGATGACACTACACTTCTAGGATGTTCTAAACAGGAACTAGAAAAGCAAGCCTAAGAACTAGAGAGATGCAGTCTCCAATTCGGCCTGCGTATAAACCCAGCCAAGACTCATGTTATGATAATGGGTAACAAGCAGCCTATATTCCTAGACGGAGATGAAGTTCAGCAGGTGGATCGGTTCAAATACCTTGGCTCAATGGTCGGGATGGATGGAGACTCCGCACCAGAAATACGAGTCAGACTGGCAGTTGCCAGAGGCATCACTAGCCAACTGAATCAAGGGCGTCCCCAGACCCTTTTCATTGGGGGGGGGGGGTGTAAAGGTCATCAATTGCCGACAGAGCCATTTGTGCCGACAAAAAAAAATTTCGGCTCGCTTCGCTCGCCGGAATTCATACACGCATATTTTAGTATGGACTGTATGGTCAGAACCGTCAATCAGTTTTCAGACATGGGGGGACACAAATTTGATAATGATAATTTAAATGTTAAATAAAGCAGCGCGCAGCACTGATTGAATATTTCTGGGGGAGTCAAGGGCGTATCCAGGACTGTTTTGATAGGGGGCACACATCCTCAAGCCATCTTGTTTATCTTAAATATTAAAACGTTGAAACCAATACAAAGCACGCAGAAAGCTGCAGAAAATATGCGCGCCAGGGGCGTAACTAGACTTTTTCATTTGGGGGGGGGCAAGAAGGGGCAGTGACTTGAAATGGGCTTCATTCCAGTGTCAATAAATGCGCGCGTAGCGCGTGAAAATTTTCGACTTTACGCATACCTTTTGAACGATTGAGCTACATTTCGGTTCTAAACAAGCTAGTACCATAGAATATTGCATTTTATGAAGACATGCGCGCGTAGCGCGCGAAAAAATTTCATCTGTTACTTTGTACCATCATTATTCCATGATTCATTTGGGGGGCAAGTGGGGGCTCCAGCCAACCCCCCCAGTTTTTGAACTAATGGTCATGGAAAACTGTCCTGAAGCTTTCTTGAAGCGCGCAAAAATTGGCATTTCTAACACTTAAATAGTCAAGATTGACGTTTTGATATTGCATAGTTACACATATCAAGTCCTGATCCAAATCGTATGGTTTGAGGGCCATTATAATGTTAAAACCTGTAGAAAATATGCGCGCAGAGCGCGCAAAATTTTTCAGGTTTTAAACTCAAATTAAAATGGTCATTGAAAACTGGTTGGAAGCCTTCAGATACTATAAATTAAGCTTAAATAATGAAACATTGAAACTATATACGCGTGAAGCGTGCAAAATTTTGCATTTCTAACACAACGATTTTAACGTCACCCATATAATATTCGGTTTGGTTCGAGACATTTATAATGTTGATACCTGTAGAAAGAATGCGCGCAAAGCGCAAAAAGATTTTCAGTTTTTAAGCTAAAATGGTCATGGAAAACTTTCCCGAAGCCATCTTGTTCAGCTTGAATAATGAAACATTGAAACTAATATATGCGCGAAGCGCGCAACATTTGCCATTTCTAAAACTAAAAGGGTCCAGTATGACGTTTTTAACATCCCCCATCATATTTGGTTTGGTTCGAGATCCATTATAATGTTGGAACTGTAGAAAGAATTCGCGCGAAGCGCACAAAGATTTTGAGTTTTTAAACTAAAATGGTCATGGAACACTTTCCTGAAGCCATCTGGTTTTTGTTGAATAATGCTAACAAAACATGGTCAAATGTTCAGTATAGGCATGATAGGCCTACAGCCTGTATGTCCGACAACGACATAGACCTATAGGCCTACCATTACGTGAGATATCGATTGTGCCCCTGGTGCACACACTGTAAATCCTGGTCTCACGCAAATAACGACAGTTGTGCTTATTGTCTTAATTATAATGATAATTTGCATTGTTCAAGTCGAAGTTAGGACAGAGTCTACTTATAAGTTCTTACTTTGCATTGACACCTAAATGTTGGAGTTGGACTTACTTTTGCGATAGACTGATAGTGAGCTTGCAGCGTCTACAATCAGTACAATGAGAGCAATTGGCCTACATCAACTTACATGTACATAATTATAGGCGAATTAGTTAATATTTCGTAACCTATGCGCCAACATGATTGGCATTGGCGACATTATTGACTTGGGTTTGCATTGACAACGACAATGAAATAGGCCTATAGTATAATTAAAGGTCCCACACATTGCCCGTTATGCCTAGCCTAGTCCTATGGCTCATTCCATGAAGTTGGGGCATTTGTTAAAATAGCAGAATTTGGTACTTTAGGCAGCTTATAAACTGTTTTACTCTGTGTATATCAAATTTATTTTAGTGTCCAAAAACAGTACTAGGTTATAGTATTGAGCCATGAAAAAAAAAAAAAATCGACCCTTCCTTGAAGAAAAAATAAATAAAAAATGAGGTGGTGTCCAAGACCATTTTTGCTAAAAAACGTGACATGGAAAACACAACAATTAATATGAGTTTTATGTAACCAAAACTATCATAGAATTGCTTGGAAATCGATTTGATTAATAAAAGATACATGTATTCATAGTTTACTGACCAAAACACCTCGTCACGCTGGACTGATTTTTCACCCAAGCAACATGAAAATTGCCTTTCCGATGCTACGCACGGTGTCCACAAAATATACACGTGTAGCATCGGGAGTTTTCATTGCTGAATGGGGGTAGTTCTCTATCATACATTTTTAAATTATATTCCAAAATTAAGAGCATTTATCAATTGAAAACTATTGCAAATGAGAATAAATTTCATGAAGACCATTCCATATATTCATGAAAAAGTATACCGTGCCGTGTGCATGGTGTCCTAACCATAAAATGTAGCATCGTGATAAACATCCTATGCAATTTGTGGGAATCCCCCCTGGAGATAAATAAAACATTCCATATTTCTTTTTGTAAGGATAGAGGTCAATAGCTATCAGGTTTGTTTGGAATTTGCCACATGTGGGCTAGTTTTATCAAGGTTTCAGTCGCTGGTGTCCCGTTGTAGCATCGGGACTTTTATGTAGCATCAAAATGTAAACATTGGATAGTTTTGTGAATGGTAAGTGCGATTGTAATTATTTCTTAATGTTGCTTGTATGTCTGTATTTATTAATGCATTTTTATTGAAAGGGAAACACTGAATCAGAATTTCTTTTCATGTTATGATATTAATTTTGAGTCACGGACGCCATAATAATTTGGCGTCCATGTAGCATCGGGCATAGCATGGGCAATATTTTGCATTGGGTATCATTATAGTTCGTTGAAATTGTATTTTTTTTGTAGAATCACATCATTAATAAACTTTGAAGTTAATAATGAATTAGTTTTTGCTCTTTTAATGCTAATAATATAGCTTACCAATAAGATGCTACATGGACACCATGTCCATGTAGCATTTCATAAAATTTGCCTAATTAGACTAAAACAATTACCCCATTCGAAATTATCCATCACCCAAAACATTCAAAACATTGCCTACATTTTACTACACTTTACAGAAAAAAAGGCATATTATGAGAGATGTATATCTAATGAAATATATTAATACACAATGCTACATGGACACCATTTCCATTAGCATTTCACTGAATTCACAATAAACATTCCCTTATTTTAGTTTTATTTACTATAAATAAAACAAATAATTGTAAATTATTTAAGTTCTCTATCCTTTGATATTCTTTTTCATGTTAAATGAATAATAAATAAAATACTCCAGCATGATTTTAATATAAATATTTTCCTGCAACACAAAAGTGCAACATGAATAAATAATCTACTCCAATATCAATACACAATGTTCCATGAAGATACTAAGCCATAGGGTTTATTTTGTTTTGCTTTGCAGGTTCTTGACATTAATTCAGAAGACAGTTCTATCGTCCTGGTATTTATGGAGATGAAGACAAGGAACCCATCATTTTCAAAAACTAGTACCTTTCCAAAGAAATCCATCATGGCAATTCAATTATTTTTTTGCAAACTGACTTTTTAAGTGATCAAACTTTTCAATCATCTTTATCAATAATAGAGGATGATTCAATCAGAAACGAGCAAAGAGACTAAGATCACAAAGGGTACTTTAAGAACAACACTGCATGAAGTTTGTTTCAGTGGACATCTTAAGTAATTTGATCAATGGTGTATTGTTATTGTGTAATTGTAAGAAATGGTGTATATGTATCATAGGTGTTTTATGCTTCATAGCAGGTTATCTTTTTGTGTAATTTGTAGTTTTACAATCCATGTTATTAATTTTATCGTGTGCTTATAACATAAAAAGTTAACATCATAGTACATCCTCTCTATTGATCTGAAAAAGATGCACCTGTTCAAGCTGTTCCAAATATTTTAGGGCACGGTGTCCATGTAGCATCGTAATACTTAAGTACACAGAAAAGGTAAATTTTACATGAACAGTGTTTAGATAAATTTCAAGCAATTCATTCTGTGTATCTACTTGATATGATGAACAAGTAGACAAACCATTCACACTCAAATAATTGTAACAGTATGAATAGTCTTATTATTAACAATGTTACAAGACGCGGTGTCCATGTAGCATCGGTAGTGCATTTTATAACATTATACAGGTAAATAATACTTCATATACTTACTTTATGACTATAATGTAATCAATGTGCATGGTTTATAGAGTACTTTACATCAAACAAATATTGATATGTACTTTATTTAAATTCATTATACAAATTGCAAAATAAAGAGTCACTTTTCAATGAGTTTTTACATAAAACAGTTAATCTACGATGTCTTGTTCATTAAGTTATGTTCAACCTAGACCAATCTGGTTTCTTTTCATGTATTTGTGGTTCCAAGTAGTTAATTGAGGTATAGAAACTTGGCCCACATCTTAAGCTAATTTATTAGAAAATGATATGGAAATGGGAAATGGTGTCCATGTAGCATCAGGATTTTTGGAAATGTCATCCAACTGTTGAACATGTGCGGTTATTTTACACCAAATGTTACATTAAAAAAAAAAGTTCTACATTGGACTTTGGTAAATGTAGAACCTAAAAAAGAAGAAAGAGTTGGAAAATATCCATTTTGAAAATTTCACTTGGATGTCACATAATATGCCCCAACTTCATGGAATGAGCCCTATACTATTCCGACACAAATTTTGTGTGTGTCTTGACAATGAGCAAAACAACGACTTGGGCCTAGGCTGTTATTGTGCGCCGACACAAAATCTCATACAAATGGGCTCGTTCACAGATGCCTACATTGCCTTTGTTCATTTTTGATTTTATTTGTGTTAAAATAACACATATGCCGACACAACATTATCATTTGCGCATACGATAATTGTTATAGGGCTTTCTTTCTTTCTTCCCTTTTTCCTTTCTTTCTTTCCTATTTCCTTTCACTTTCTTTCTTTTTTTCTTTCTTTCTTTTTTTCCTCTTTTCTTTCCCTTTCTTTTCTTTCTTTCTTTCTTTCTGTCTCCCCTTCTTTCTTTCTCCCCTTCTTTCTTTCCCTTTCTCTTTCCTTTTTTTCTTTCTCCCTTTTCTTCCTCCTTCCTTTGATTTGCCCACAGCACCATAATTTTGCCGACAGATTTGATGAATGGGGGGGGGGGGGGGGGGGGGGTGACACCCCCCACACCCCCCCTCTGGGGACGCCCTTGAACTGAATGGAATATGGAAGGCTAAGCAAATAAGCTTGAAACTCAAGAATCAGCTGGTCCGGTCACTGGTATGGAGTACAGCGCTTTATGGCTCTGAAAGTTGGACCCTCAAAGAAAGAGACAAGAGCTGTATCACAGCATTTGAAATGTGGGTTTGGCGCAGAGTGCTACACATCAGCTGGACTGATAAGAAGTCAAACTCATGGGTGCGCAAGCAAATAGGGGTGAAAGAAGAAGAGGGACTGCTAGCCCAACTAAGGAAGAGGAAGCGTGCAAAGTATGGTCACTGGAAGCGACGTGCGGAAAGCATAGTAATAGCTACTATTGAAGGAGAGGTATAGAAGGGAAGGCTCTACCAGGACGCAGAAAAACTGCTTGGACAGACAACATCAGAGAGTGGACAGACGGCGGACTGGTAGCAGCAAGAGTGAAAGCAAGCAAGAGAATGCCGACGGTTCTCTAAAGGACTATGGCTAAACAGCAGCAGCAGCATCATTAACTATCAGGTAATTTATTGCAAATGTGCTCAGTTTTTATATGATATTCACTATTCACTATATAGATCTACTGCTACAAGCACGCTACTTCTTCCACAATACGAGCGTATGTATACTGCTAAAAGCAAACTTCTTCATCTACTATGATCTACTGCTGTTTGCACCCTACTTCATCTAGCATGCAGTGGATGAAGTAGGGTGCTATCAGCAGTATAGTTAATGAAGTAGTGTGCTATATATATCAGCAGTAGATAGTAGATAAAGTAATGTGCTATCAGTAGTAGATAGTGGATGAAGTAATGTGCTATCAGCAGTAGATAGTGGATGAAGTAGTGTGCTATCAGCAGTAGATGAAGTAATGTGCTATCAGCAGTTCCAGTGGATGAAGTAGTGTGCTATCAGCAGTATAGATGAAGTAATGTGCTATTAGCAGTAAAACGGATAGTGGATGAAGTAGTGTGCTATCAGCAGTAGATGATGAAGTAATGTGCTATCAGCAGTAGATAGGGGATGAAGTAGTGTGTTATCAGCAGTTAGATAGTAGATTAAGTAATGTGATATCAGCAGTAGAAAGTGGATGAAGTAGTGTGCTATCAGCAGTAGATAGTAGATGAAGTAATGTGCTATCAGCAGTAGATAGTGGATGCAGTAGTGTGTTATCAGCAGTAGATGAAGTAATGTGCTATCAGCAGTAGAAAGTGGATGAAGTAGTGTGCTATCAGCAATAGATAGTAGATGAAGTAATGTGCTATCAGCAGTAGATAGTGGATGAAGAAGTGTGCTATCAGCAGTATATATATAGTTGATGAAGTAGTGTGCTATCAGCAGTAGATAGTGGATGAAGTAGTGTGCTATTAGCAGCAGATAGATGAAGCAGTGTAGTTTTAGTGGATAAAGAAGTGTGCTATCAGCAGTAGATAGTGGAGGAAGCAGTATACTATTATCTAGTGGATGAAGTAGTGTGTTATCAGCAGTAGATTAGTCATGATAGTGAATGCAACATTAATGCCTCTAGAGTCTAGATCTATTGTTTCATAGCGCTTCAAGACACGCTGTTATGTTACACTATAGAACAGTGATTTCTAATAAAACAATTACAAAACACTCTAACTTTCACCTTGGGCGCGCATGTTGTAGACGTTTTGAATTTCAAAACACAATCTTGTTATTTAATCACCAAACAGTATCCCCAATACCAATGCTCTTTTCCATGAAATATACAAAGATTTTACCGTAGTGATTTATACAAAAGAAAGTCATACTTTTTCACTTTTATACTTTCGTGAGAAAAAACAAAACATTAGAAAAAGCAAATAAATGAGATAACAAACCAGTCTACTGCTGACCACAAAAATAACGCACTTTCAGGTCGACTGTACCTTGAGGGGACGGTCGTGGTAATACACTCGTTTTGATATTTAGTAACGAGTTTTTTTAGTTAAGTAAACATGTCTGTATTTTGAGACCTGTATTTAACCAAACCACCATTGATTTGTCAAAATAGGTGACGAAACGGTACGTCAAAGAACCGACCCCGCCTCAGGTGCACTGGTAATGTATCTATTTGTTAAGCGAATGTCATGGGATTGATAGGCAAATACTTTCAATTTAGCCCGCTGGCAAGAGAAATATTTGTACTCTTTTATATAATCTCAGAAGAGACTTATTTGGTAAAAGTTAAAATGCTATACCACGGTTCGCGTGCTGATAGGCCTACACTTAGTCCAATTAAGTTCTCATAAAATTGAAATGTACTTTCGGTCTACTATAGACTATGCGTAGGATAGAGTGCTATTTATAAAGCGATTATTGAACATATGGGGATCAATTTGTTCATATTTAGCGGTAAATAATACAATTGAATATCAGAATATGAATCAATAGATCAGAACATTTTGAGCCCACGGGATAGATGTTTAGATCACAAAAAGGCAGCTAGTCATATTTTAACAGTGATTTTTCATAATCTTTGATTTTAAAGAATAGGCCTGATAGAAGTTTCGTGGCTGAAAACACGCATGGAGGCCAATTTTTGATTATGTCTATTTTTTCAGTACTGAAATCCTATACATGGGCGGTTATAGGCCCTGAGACGAATAAAGCTCAAAAATCGTCTCAGCTGATAACTACAACAAACGTAATTCAATAGTAATTCATCAAAATGTTGCGTTTAATCGCTATTTGACTTTATTAATAATAATAGGAATAATGAATTTTTTATTTGCCCCCAAAACATAAAAACATAGGCTAGACAATCAATACTGCTGATTTAGCGTCAAAAAGACATGTTGTACGGGGCATTGTACTGGCGGTGATTCCACGTCGGTGGGCCGCGCGACTACACGGCGCTCATTCGCCTGACTGTGCCCTTTCAGAATGCTCACAAACA
This sequence comes from Ophiura sarsii, assembly GCA_035610835.1. Classification (NCBI taxonomy): domain Eukaryota; kingdom Metazoa; phylum Echinodermata; class Ophiuroidea; order Amphilepidida; family Ophiuridae; genus Ophiura; species Ophiura sarsii. The sequence goes on from CM069456.1 coordinate 64,385,965, forward strand.
GAATGAAATACGGAATTCCTGGGAATAATAGAATCATTGTATTTCTTAGGATAAAGAGCATTGTGAGATGGTAAACTGATAGGGGATGAGAGGTTTTGAGATATTTTGATATTTTAGAAAAGAAAACATGATAAATATAGTGCATTATGCGATAAAACACACACCAGTCAGTAACGGATAAATTGACATCCGTTGAATCGGAGATGAAAAGCTCTGTGGTAATCTTACTATAATTTGTCTTATGGTGTATGTATGTATGTATGTATCCATAAAAGGCTCTCTCAGTTTGCAACTAAACGCCGTGAACATTGCACTGATAAAAGATGATTATAATGTGAGTGTTATAAGCTATAAATGGCTGAAAACCGTACAGAATTGACCGAGATATGAGCAAAATGATGGCAATTTAGGGCCTTTTCAGCCCGGCTTTTGAGACTATTTTTACTGACGGGTCATGTTTGTTTTTTCTCTATGCGTACACTGTAACCATGCAATCGGCGCGCGTTACACATAGCGCGTCGCAGTGCGCCATGCAAAATAAACGCGCACACGCACTACACCCACGCACCCCTACACACACGGGCGGGCGGGCAATATTGGAGAAATACGCTGCGCCACGGGAGTTGGTTACGGTTTAGGCCTTGGGGTTGCATAAGCCACGAGGCGGGGGCGGGGGCGGTGACGGTTAGAGGTTGTGTGTAATGATCCCCTTAGGGCCTAGGTTATGTTAGGGTTATGTGGTTTGGGATGGGGTTAATAAAGAAATGTATTATTAAATTGCGTAACGATGGTGTCAGATGTGGGATTTGATACTGTATGTGACACGCGAGCGGACAAATATTGGAGAAATACGCCGCGCTACGGGAGATGGTTAAGGTTAGGCCTTGGCGTTGAGATAAGCCACGGGGCGTGGAACTTGGGCCTTGGGGTTGAGATATGCCACGGGGCGGGGCGGGCGGTGGCGGTGACGAATGGGGTTGTGTGTAATGATGTAATGTGGTTTGGGAGACAGGGGTTAATGAAGAAATGTGATGCTAAATTGCGTAACGGATATGCCACGGGGCGGGGGCGGGGGAGTGACGGGTGGGGTACGGGAGATGGTTAAGGTTTAGGCCTTGGAGTTTAAATATGACATGGGCGTGTGCGGGCGGGGGGTCTTTTTAATTTTTTTAATTGAAATTTGAAAACTTTTGAATTAATCCTACTACAAAACCTTTTGATTTAAAACAAAAATGTTTTAGATACTGTTCTATTCCTATGTGTTTTGTTATAAATTATCCAACATAAGTTGTTTCATTATGTAGGTGTTCTATCTGGTAGGCCCTACCCCCTAGCGGGAGAGCCCGTCCGAAGGACGGGCGTTTCGCTAGTCATACTATAATTTGCCGTATGGTGTATGTATGTATGTATGTATCCATAAAAGGCTCTCTCAGTTTGCAACTAAATGCCGTGAACATTGCACTGAATAAAAGATGATTATAATGTGAGTGTTATAAGCTATAAATGGCCGAAAACCGTACAGAATTGACCGAGATATGAGCAAAATTATGGCAATTTAGGGCCTTTTCAGCCCGGCTTTTGAGACTATTTTTTACGGGCCATGTTTGTTTTTCTCTGCGTACACTGTAACCATGCAGTCGGCGCGCGTAACACAAAACGCGTCGCAGTGCGCCATGCAAAATAAACGCGCACGCACTACACCCACGCACGCCTACAAAGGCGGGCGGGCAAATATTGGAGAAATACGCTGCGCCACGGGAGTTGGTTACGGTTTAGGCCTTGGGGTTGCATAAGCCACGTGGCGGGGGCGGGAGTGGGTGACGGGTTAGGGGTTGTGTGTAATGATCCTCTTATGGCCTATGTTAGGGTTATGTGGTTTGGGATGGGGTTAATAAAGAAATGTATTATTAAATTGCACATCGATGGTGTCAGATGTGGGATTTGATACTGTGCTAAATTGTAAATTGCGTAACGGATATGCCACGGGGAGGGAGCGGGCGGGGCGGGGACAGGGCGGGGAGGGACGGATGGGTTACGGGAGATGGTTAAGGTTTAAGCCTTGGAGTTGAAATATGCCACGGGAGGTGGGCGGGCGGGGGGGGGGGGGGGGGGGGTGGGGTGGGGGAGGTGCTTTTTCAAGTTTTTTTAATTGAAATTTGAAAACTTTTAAATTAGGCCTACTACAAAACCTTTCGATTTAAAACAAAAATGTTTTAAATATTGTTCTATTCCTATGAGTTTCGTTATAAATTTTATAACACTTTAAGTTGTTTTATTTTGTAGGTGTTCTATCTGGTAGGCCCTACTCCCTAGCGGGAAAGCCCGTCCGAAGGACGGGCGTGCCGCTAGTCATACTATAATTTGTCTTATGGTGTATGTATGTATCCATAAAAGGCTCCCTCATTTTACGTCTTAACGCCGTGAACTTTGCACTGATAAAAGATGATTATAATGTGAGTGTTATAAGCTATAAATCGCTGAAAACCGTACAGAATTGACCGAGATATGAGTAAAAAACCATGAAAATCCATGGATACGGGCCGTGTTTGTTTTGTTTATCTTCATGCGTATTGAAACCATGCATTCGGCGCCTAACACATAACGCGTCGTTGTGCGCCGTGCAAAATAAACGCTCACACGCACTACACCCACGCACGCCTACACACGCGAGCGGGCAAATATTGGAGAAATACGCTGCGCTACGGGAGTCAGTTAATTTAGGCCTTGAATGTTTATAAGCACAGGGCGGGCGGTAGGGGCGGGGACGGCGGGCAAGAGACGGCAGGGGAAGGCCCCGGGGAGGGGGGGGGGGCGGGGGCGAGGGGAGGCCATGAAGTAATGAGGTTTGGGAGGCAAGGGGCTACTGAAGAACGCTACGGGAGTTGGTTAATTTAGGCCTTGAAGGTTTAGATCGCACAGTACGGGGCGGGCGGGCGAGGGGAAAGTAATGAGGTTTGGGAGGCAGGGAGTTAATGAAGAAATGTGATACTAAAGTGCGTAACACTAACAGGGAGAGTCACGAAGTGGAAGGAAATAGTGTGGTTAAAAGTATAAACCAGGGGATACAGCTTGGGGAGATGGTTAATGTTTTGGCCTTGGGTGTTGAGATAACCACGGTGCGGGGGCGGCCATTTCAGGTAAGGAAATAGGCCTATATGTATTCTTACCAATTTCGAGACAAATCTTCGTATAGCTACTTATGTTTTATTTCACCGGGGTTCTGTCTGATAGGCGCTACTTTACTAGCGGGAGCCCGTTCGAAGAACGGGCGTCCCGCTAGTCATACTATAATTTGTCTTATGGTGTATGTATGTATGTATCCATAAAAGGCTCTCTCAGTTTGCAACTAAACGCCGTGAACTTTGCACTGATAAAAGATGATTATAATGTGAGTGTTATAAGCTAGAAATGGCTGAAAACCGTACAGAATTGACCGAGATATGAGTAAAAAACCATGAAAATCCATGGATACGGGCCGTGTTTGTTTTGTTTATCGGCTTCATGCGTACTGCAACCATGCATTCGGCGCCTAACACATATCGCGTCGTAGTGCGCCGTGCAAAATAAACGCTCACACGCACTACACCCACGCACCCCTACACACGCGGGCGGGTAAATATTGGAGAAATACGCGGCTCCACGGGAATTGGTTACGGTTTTAGGCCTTGGGGTTGAGATAAGCCACGGGGCGGAGACGGGGACGGGGTGGGAACGGCGGCGGGTCGAAGACCGGGGGACATGGAGGGGCGTGGACGGCTGGGGGCGGCGGGGTGGAGGGGGTCTAATGAAGAAATGTGGTTTGGGAGGCACGGCCTTGGGGGTTGAGATATGCCACGGGCGGGCGGGGGCAGTGACGAATGGGGGTTGTGTGTAATGATGTAATGTGGTTTGAGAGGCAGGGGTACAGATGAAGAAATGTGATGCTAAATTGCGTAACGGATATGCCACGGAGCGGGTGGAGGCGGGCAGGGCGGGGAGTGACTGGTGGGGTACGGGATATGGTTAAGGTTTAGGCCTTGGAGTTTAAATATGGGGGGGGGGGGGTCTTTTTATTTTTTTAAATTGAAATTTGAAAACTTTTAAATTATACAAAACCTTTTGATTTAAAACAAAAATGTTTTAAATATTGTTCTATTCCTATGTGTTTCGTTATAAATTTTCCAACACATATGTGTTGTTTCATTTTGTAGGTGTTCTATCTGGTAGGCCTACTCCCTAGCGGGAGAGCCCGTCCGAAGGACGGGCGTCCCGCTAGTCTTACTATAATTTGTCTTATGTTGAGAGTATGTATGTATGTATGTATGTATGTATCCATAAAAGGCTCTCTCAGTTTGCAACTAAACGCCGTGAACATTGCACTGATAAAAGATGATTATAATGTGAGTGTTATAATCTTACTATAATTCACCGTATGGTGTATGTATGTATGTATGTATGTATGTATGTATGTATCCATAAAAGGCTCTCTCAGTTTGCAACTAAACGCCGTGAACATTGCACTGATAAAAGATGATTATAATGTGAGTGTTATAAGCTATAAATGGCCGAAAACCGTACAGAATTGACCGAGATATGAGCAAAATTATGGCAATTTACCGGCTTTTGAGACTATTTTTTACGGGCCATGTTTATTTTTCTCTGCGTACACTGTAACCATGCAGTCGGCGCGCGTAACACAAAACGCGTCGCAGTGCGCCATGCAAAATAAACGCGCACGCACTACACCCACGCACGCCTACAAAGGCGGGCGGGCAAATATTGGAGAAATACGCTGCGCCACGGGAGTTGGTTACGGTTTAGGCCTTGGGGTTGCATAAGCCACGTGGCGGGGGCGGGAGCGGGTGACGGGTTAGGGGTTGTGTGTAATGATCCTCTTATGGCCTATGTTAGGGTTATGTGGTTTGGGATGGGGTTAATAAAAAAATGTATTATTAAATTGCACATCGATGGTGTCAGATGTGGGATTTGATACTGTGCTAAATTGAAAATTGCGTAACGGATATGCCACGGGGCGGGGGCGGGCGGGCGGGGACGGGGCGGGGGAGGGACGGATGGGTTACGGGAGATGGTTAAGGTTTAAGCCTTGGAGTTGAAATATGCCACGGGGCGTGGGTGGGCGGGGGGGGGGGGGGGTGGGGAGGTGCTTTTTCAAGTTTTTTAATTGAAATTTGAAAACTTTTGAATTAGGCCTACTACAAAACCTTTTGATTTAAAACAAAAATGTTTTAAATATTGTTCTATTCCTATGAGTTTCGTTATAAATTTTCCAACAATTTAAGTTGTTTTATTTTGTAGGTGTTCTATCTGGTAGGCCCTACTCCCTAGCGGGAAAGCCCGTCCGAAGGACGGGCGTGCCGCTAGTCTTACTATAATTCACCGTATGTTGTATGTATGTTTGTATGTTTGTATGTTTGTATGTGTGTATCCATAAAAGGCTCCCTCATTTTACGCCTAAACGCCGTGAACGTTGAACTGATGAAAGATGATTATATTGTGAGTGTTATAAGCTATAAATGGCCGAAAACCGTACAGAATTGACCGAGATATGAGCAAAATGATGTCCAATTTAGGCCTTTTCAGCCCGGCTTTTGAGACTAATTTCTACTGGCCATGTTTGTTTTTCTCTGCGTACACTGTAACCATGCAGTCGGCGCGCGTTACACATAGCGCGCAGCAGTGCGCCATGCAAAATAAACGCGCACACGCACTACACCCACGCACCCCTACACACGCGGGCGGGCAAATATTGGAGAAATACGCTGCGCCACGGGAGTTGGTTTCGGTTTAGGCCTTGGGGTTGCATTTAAGCCACGGGGCGGGGGCGGGGCGGTGACGGTTAGGGGTTGTGTGTAATGATCCCCTTAGTGCCTACATGTAGGTTATGTTAGGGTTATGTGGTTTGGGATGGGGTTAATAAAGAAATGTATTATTAAATTGCGTAACGATGGTGTCAGATGTGGGATTTGATACTGTATGTGACACGCGGGCGGACAAATATTGGAGAAGTACGCCGCGCTACGGGAGATAGTTAAGGTTAGGCCTTGGCGTTGAGATAAATTGCGGGCGGGGAACTTTGGGCTTGAGGTATGCCACGGGGAGGGGCGGGGGGGGGGGGGCGGTGACGAATGGGGGTTGTGTGTAATGATGTAATGTGGTTGGGAGACAGGGAGTTAATGAAAAAATGTGATGCTAAATTGCGTAACGGATATGCCACTGGACGGGGGCGGGCCGGGAGGGGACAGGGAGGGGGAGGGACGGGTGGGGTACGGGAGATGGTTAAGGTTTAGGCCTTGGTGTTGAAATATGCCACGGGCGTGTGCGGGCGGGGGTAATTTTCAATTTTTTTTTAAATTTAAATTTAAAAACTTTTGAATTAGGCTACAAAGCCTTTTGATTTAAAACAAAAATGTTTTAAATATTGTTCTATTCCTATGTGTTTCGTTATAAATGTTCAACACTTTATTTTTGTAGGTGTCTATCTGGTAGGCCCTACTCCCTAGCGGGAGAGCCCGTCCGCAGGACGGGCGTGCCGCTAGTCTTACTATAATTTGTCTTATGGTGTATGTATGTATCCATAAAAGGCTCTCTCATTTTACGTCTAAACGCCGTGAACTTTGCACTGATAAAAGATGATTATAATGTGAGTGTTATAAGCTATAAATGGCTGAAAACCGTACAGAATTGACCGAGATATGAGTAAAAAACCATGAAAATCCATGGATACGGGCCGTGTTTGTTTTGTTTATCTTCATGCGTATTGCAACCATGCATTCGGCGCCTAACACATAACGCGTCGTTGTGCGCCGTGCAAAATAAACGCTCACACGCACTACACCCACGCACGCCTACACACGCGGGCGGGCAAATATTGGAGAAATACGCTGCGCTACGGGAGTTAGTTAATTTAGGCCTTGAATGTTTATAAACACAGGGCGGGCGGTAGGGACGGGGCGGGGACGGCGGGCAAGAGACGGCAGGGGAAGGCCCCGGGGAGGGGTGGGGGCGGGGGCGAGGGGAGGCCATGAATTAATGAGGTTTGGGAGGCAAGGGGTTACTGAAGAACGCTACGGGAGTTGGTTAATTTAGGCCTTGAAGGTTTAGATCGCACAGTACGGGGCGGGCGGGCGAGGGGAGGCCACTAAGTAATGAGGTTTGGGAGGCAGGGAGTTAATGAAGAAATGTGATACTAAAGTGCGTAACACTAACAGGGAGAGTCACGAAGTGGAAGGAAATAGTGTGGTTAAAAGTATAAACCAGGGGATACAGCTTGGGGAGATGGTTAGGGTTTAGGCCTTGGGTGATGAGATAACCACGGTGCGGGGGCGGCAATTTCAGGTAAGGAAATAGGCCTATGCATTATATGTATTCTTACCAATTTCGAGACAAATTTTCGTATAGCTACTTATGTGTTATTTCACCGGGGTTCTGTCTGATAGGCGCTACTAACTAGCGGGAGCCCGTTCGAAGAACGGGCGTCCCGCTAGTCTTACTATAATTCACCGTATGTTGTATGTTTGTATGTTTGTATGTTTGTATGTGTGTATCCATAAAGGCTCCCTCATTTTACGTCTAAACGCCGCCAACCTTGCACAGATAAAAGATGATTATAATGTGAGTGTTATAAGCTATAAATGGCCGAAAACCGTACAGAATTGACCGAGATATGAGCAAAATTATGGCAATTTACCGGCTTTTGAGACTATTTTTTACGGGCCATGTTTGTTTTTCTCTGCGTACACTGTAACCATGCAGTCGGCGCGCGTAACACAAAACGCGTCGCAGTGCGCCATGCAAAATAAACGCGCACGCACTACACCCACGCACGCCTACAAAGGCGGGCGGGCAAATATTGGAGAAATACGCTGCGCCACGGGAGTTGGTTACGGTTTAGGCCTTGGGGTTGCATAAGCCACGTGGCGGGGGCGGGAGCGGGTGACGGGTTAGGGGTTGTGTGTAATGATCCTCTTATGGCCTATGTTAGGGTTATGTGGTTTGGGATGGGGTTAATAAAGAAATGTATTATTAAATTGCACATCGATGGTGTCAGATGTGGGATTTGATACTGTGCTAAATTGTAAATTGCGTAACGGATATGCCACGGGCGGGGCGGGGACAGGGCGGGGAGGGACGGATGGGTTACGGGAGATGGTTAAGGTTTAAGCCTTGGAGTTGAAATATGCCACGGAAGGTAGGCGGGGGGGGGGGGGGGGGGGGGATTGGGTGGGGGAGGTGCTTTTTCAAGTTTTTTTAATTGAAATTTGAAAACTTTTAAATTAGGCCTACTACAAAACCTTTTGATTTAAAACAAAAATGTTTTAAATATTGTTCTATTCCTATGAGTTTCGTTATAAATTTTCCAACACTTTAAGTTGTTTTATTTTGTAGGTGTTCTATCTGGTAGGCCCTACTCCCTAGCGGGAAAGCCCGTCCGAAGGACGGGCGTGCCGCTAGTCTTACTATAATTTGTCTTATGTTGAGAGTATGTATGTATGTATGTATGTATGTATGTATGTATCCATAAAAGGCTCTCTCAGTTTGCAACTAATCGCCGTGAACATTGCACTGATAAAAGATGATTATAATGTGAGTGTTATAAGCTATAAATGGCCGAAAACCGTACAGAATTGACCGAGATATGAGCAAAATTATGGCAATTTACCGGCTTTTGAGACTAATTTCTACGGGCCATGTTTGTTTTTCTCTGCGTACACTGTAACCATGCAGTCGGCGCGCGTTACACATAGCGCGCAGCAGTGCGCCATGCAAAATAAACGCGCGCACGCACTACACCCACGCACCCCTACACACGCGCGGCGGGCAAATATTGGAGAAATACGCTGCGCCACGGGAGTTGGTTTCGGTTTAGGCCTTGGGGTTGCATAAGCCACGGGGCGGGGGCGGGGCGGTTAGGGGTTGTGTGTAATGATCCCTTTAGGGCCTAGGTTATGCTATGGTTATGTAGTTTGGGATGGGGTTAATAAAGAAATGTATTATTAAATTGCGTAACGATGGTGTCAATGGTTATGTAGTTTGGGATGGGGTTAATAAAGAAATGTATTATTAAATTGCGTAACGATGGTGTCAGATGTGGGATTTGATACTGTATGTGACACGCGGGCGGACAAATATTGGAGAAGTACGCCGCGCTACGGGAGATAGTTAAGGTTAGGCCTTGGCGTTGAGATAAATTGCGGGCGGGGAACTTTGGGCTTTGGGCTTGAGGTATGCCACGGGAAGGGGCGGGCGGTGACGAATGGGGGTTGTGTGTAATGATGTAATGTGGTTTGGGAGACAGGGGGTTAATGATAAAATGTGATGCTAAATTGCGTAACGGATATGCCACTGGACGGGGGCGGGCCGGGAGGGGACAGGGAGGGGGAGGGACGGGTGGGGTACGGGAGATGGTTAAGGTTAAGATTGACCGAGATATGAGCAAAATGATGTCCAATTTAGGCCTTTTCAGCCCGGCTTTTGAGACTAATTTCTACGGGCCATGTTTGTTTTTCTCTGCGTACACTGTAACCATGCAGTCGGCGCGCGTTACACATAGCGCGCAGCAGTGCGCCATGCAAAATAAACGCGCACACGCACTACACCCACGCACCCCTACACACGCGGGCGGGCAAATATTGGAGAAATACGCTGCGCCACGGGAGTTGGTTTCGGTTTAGGCCTTGGGGTTGCATAAGCCACGGGGCGGGGGCGGGGCGGTTAGGGGTTGTGTGTAATGATCCCTTTAGGGCCTAGGTTATGTTATAGTTATGTAGTTTGGGATGGGGTTAATAAAGAAATGTATTATTAAATTGCGTAACGATGGTGTCAGATGTGGGATTTGATACTGTATGTGACACGCGGGCGGACAAATATTGGAGAAGTACGCCGCGTACGGGAGATAGTTAAGGTTAGGCCTTGGCGTTGAGATAATTTGCGGGCGGGGAACTTTGGGCTTTGGGCTTGAGGTATGCCACGGGGAGGGGCGGGCGGGGCGGTGACGAATGGGGGTTGTGTGTAATGATGAATTTTTTTTTAAATTGAAATTTAAAAACTTTTGAATTAGGCTACAAAACCTTTTGATTTAAAACAAAAATGTTTTAAATATTGTTCTATTCCTATGTGTTTCGTTATAAATTTTCAACACTTTATTTTTGTAGGTGTTTATCTGGTAGGCCCTACTCCCTAGCGGGAGAGCCCGTCCGCAGGACGGGCGTCCCGCTAGTCTTACTATAATTCACCGTATGTTGTATGTATGTATGTATGTGAGTATGTATGTATCCTGAAAAGGCTTTCTCATTTTGCATTTTAAAGCCGTGAATATTTCACTGATACTAGATGATGTCTTGAGACGGGTTATAAACTATAAATGGCCGAAAACCGTACAGAATTGACCGAGATATGAGCAATAGTATGGCAATTTAGGGCCTTTTCAGGCCGGCTTTTGAGACTATTTTTTACGGGCCATGTTTGTTTTTCTCTGCGTACACTGTAACCATGCAGTCGGCGCGTAGCACATAACGCGTCGCAGTGCGACATGCAAAATAAACGCGCACACGCACTACACCCACGCACCCCTACACACGCGGGCGGGTAAATATTGGAGAAATACGCTGCGCCACACGGGGTTGGTTATGGTTTAGGCCTTGGGGGCCTTGAGATAAGCCACGGAGCGTAGGCGGAGACGGGGCGGGGACGGGGCGGGGACGGGGCGGGGACGGCAGGGCGGGCGGGGGGGGGGGGGCAGCGGGTCATAAGGTAACGAAATAATGTGGTTTCTGATAAAACAAAACATGATATAGTAAATCTAAATTACGTGACATGGTGTCAGATGTGGGATTTGATACTGTATGCGACACGCAGACAAATATTGGAGAAATCGGGAGATGGTTAAAGTTAGGCCTTGGCGTTGAGAGAAGCCGCTGGGCGGGGAACTTTAGGCCTTGGGGTTGAGATATGACACAGGCGGGGCGGGGCGGTGACGAATGGGGGGGGGGGGTGTAATGATGTAATGTGGTTTGGGAGGCAGGGGTTAATGAAGAAATGTGATGCTAAATTGCGTAACGGATATGCCACGGGCGGGGCAGGGGCAGGCGGGGCAGGGGCAGGCGGGGGAGTGACTGGTGGGCTACGGGAGATGGTTAAGGTTTAGGCCTTGGAGTTGAAATATGCCACGGGCGGGGCGGGGGCGGTGACGAATGGGAGTTGTGATGCTAAATTGCGTAACGGATATGTCACGGGGCGGGGGCGGGCGGGGCGGGATGGTGACGGTTGGGGAACGGGAGATGGTTAAGGTTTAGGCCTTGAAGTTAAAATATGCCACGGGGCGTGGGCGGGCGGGGGTCTTTGAATTAAAACAAAAATGTTTTAGATATTGTTCTATTCCTATGTGTTTCGTTATAAATTTTCCAACACTTTTGTGTTGTTTCATCTGTAGGTGTTCTATCTGGTAGGCCCTACTCCCTAGCGGGAGAGCCCGTCCGTAGGACGGGCGTTCCGCTAGTCTTACTATAATTTGCCGTATGGTGTATGTATGTATGTATCCATAAAAGGCTCTCCCAGTTTGCAACTAAACGCCGTGAACATTGCACTGATAAAAGATGATTATAATGTGAGTGTTATAAGCTATAAATGGCCGAAAACCGTACAGAATTGACCGAGATATGAGCAAAATTATGGCAATTTACCGGCTTTTGAGACTATTTTTTACGGGCCATGTTTGTTTTTCTCTGCGTACACTGTAACCATGCAGTCGGCGCGCGTAACACAAAACGCGTCGCAGTGCGCCATGCAAAATAAACGCGAACGCACTACACCCACGCACGCCTACAAAGGCGGGCGGGCAAATATTGGAGAAATACGCTGCGCCACGGGAGTTGGTTACGGTTTAGGCCTTGGGGTTGCATAAGCCACGTGGCGGGGGCGGGAGCGGGTGACGGGTTAGGGGTTGTGTGTAATGATCCTCTTATGGCCTATGTTAGGGTTATGTGGTTTGGGATGGGGTTAATAAAGAAATGTATTATTAAATTGCGCATCGATGGTGTCAGATGTGGGATTTGATACTGTGCTAAATTGTAAATTGCGTAACGGATATGCCACGGGGCGGGGGCGGGCGGGCGGGGACGGGGCGGGGGAGGGACGGATGGGTTACGGGAGATGGTTAAGGTTTAAGCCTTGGAGTTGAAATATGCCACGGGGCGTGGGTGGGCGGGGGGGGGGGGGGGTGGGGGAGGTGCTTTTTCAAGTTTTTTAATTGAAATTTGAAAACTTTTGAATTAGGCCTACTACAAAACCTTTTGAATTAAAACAAAAATGTTTTAAATATTGTTCTATTCCTATGAGTTTCGTTATAAATTTTCCAACACTTTAAGTTGTTTTATTTTGTAGGTGTTCTATCTGGTAGGCCCTACTCCCTAGCGGGAAAGCCCGTCCGAAGGACGGGCGTGCCGCTAGTCTTACTATAATTTGTCTTATGGTGTATGTATGTATGTATCCATAAAAGGCTCTCTCAGTTTGCAACTAAACGCCGTGAACTTTGCACTGATAAAAGATGATTATAATGTGAGTGTTATAAGCTATAAATGGCTGAAAACCGTACAGAATTGACCGAGATATGAGTAAAAAACCATGAAAATCCATGGATACGGGCCGTGTTTGTTTTGTTTATCTTCATGCGTACTGCAACCATGCATTCGGCGCCTATCGCGTCGTAGTGCGCCGTGCAAAATAAACGCTCACACGCACTACACCCACGCACCCCTACACACGCGGGCGGGTAAATATTGGAGAAATACGCGGCTCCACGGGAATTGGTTACGGTTTTAGGCCTTGGGGTTGAGATAAGCCACGGGGCGGGGCGGAGACGGGGACGGGGTGAGAACGGCGGCGGGTCGAAGACCGGGGGACATGGAGGGGCGGGGACGGCTGGGGGCGGCGGGGTGGAGGGGGTATAATGAAGAAATGTGGTTTGGGAGGCACGGCCTTGGGGGTTGAGATATGCCACGGGCGGGCGGGGCGGGGGCAGTGACGAATGGGGGTTGTGTGTTATGATGTAATCATGGTAATGTGGTTTGGGAGACAGGGGGTTAATGAAGAAATGTGATGCTAAATCGCGTAACGGATATACCACGGGGCGGGGCGGGGGCGGGGGAGTGACGGGTGGGGTACGGGAGATGGTTAAGGTTTAGGCCTTGGGAGTTGAAATATGCCACGGGCGTGGGCGGGCGGGGGGTCTTTTTTAATTGAAATTTGAAAACTTTTGAATTAATCCTACTACAAAACCTTTTGATTTAAAACAAAAATGTTTTAGATATTGTTCTATTTCTATTATGTGTTTCGTTATAAATTTTCCGACGGTTGGGATACGGGAGATGGTTAAGGTTTAGGCCTTGGAGTTAAAATATGCCACGGGGCGTGGGCAGGCGGGGTCTTTGAATTAAAAACAAAAATGTTTTAAATATTGTTCTATTCCTATGTGTTTCGTTATAAATTTTCCAACACTTTTGTGTTGTTTCATTTGTAGGTGTTCTATCTGGTAGGCCCTATTCCCTAGCGGGAGAGCCCGTCCGTAGGACGGGCGTCCCGCTAGTCATACTATAATTTGCCGTATGGTGTATGTATGTATGTATGTATGTATGTATGTATCCATAAAAGGCTCCCTCATTTTGCGTCTAAACGCTGTGAACGTTGCACTGATTAAAGATGATTATAATGTGAGTGTTATAAGCTAAAATGGCTGAAAACCGTACAGAATTGACCGAGATATGAGCAAAACCGAGAAATCCAGGGCCTTTTCAGCCCGGCTTTTGAGACCATTTCTACGGGGCCATGTTTGTTTTTCACTGCGTACGCTGTAACCATGCAGTCGGCGCGCGTAACACAAAACGCGTCGCAGTGCGCCATGCAAAATAAACGCGCATGCACTACACCCACGCACGCCTACAAAGGCGGGCGGGAAAATATTGGAGAAATACGCTGCGCCACGGGAGTTGGTTACGGTTTAGGCCTTGGGGTTGCATAAGCCACGTGGCGGGGGCGGGAGCGGGTGACGGGTTAGGGGTTGTGTGTAATGATCCTCTTATGGCCTATGTTAGGGTTATGTGGTTTGGGATGAGGTTAATAAAGAAATGTATTATTAAATTGCACATCGATGGTGTCAGATGTGGGATTTGATACTGTGCTAAATTGTAAATTGCGTAACGGATATGCCACGGGGCGGGGGCGGGCGGGGCGGGGACAGAGCGGGGGAGGGACGGATGGGTTACGGGAGATGGTTAAGGTTTAAGCCTTGGAGTTGAAATATGCCACGGGGCGTGGGCGGGCGGGGGGGGGGGGGGGGTGGGGGAGGTGCTTTTTCAAGTTTTTTAAATGAAATTTGAAAACTTTTGAATTAGGCCTACTACAAACCTTTTGATTTAAAACAAAAATGTTTTAAATATTGTTCTATTCCTATGAGTTTCGTTATAAATTTTCCAACACTTTAAGTTGTTTTATTTTGTAGGTGTTCTATCTGGTAGGCCCTACTCCCTAGCGGGAAAGCCCGTCCGAAGGACGGGCGTGCCGCTAGTCTTACTATAATTTGTCTTATGGTGTATGTATGTATGTATCCATAAAAGGCTCCCTCATTTTAGGTCTAAACGCCGTGAACGTTGCACTGAAAAAAGATGATTATAATGTGAGTGTTATAAGCTATAAATGGCCGAAAACCGTTCAGAATTGACCGAGATATGAGCAAAATTATGGCAATTTAGGGCCTTTTCAGCCCGGCTTTTGAGACTATTTTTTACGGGCCATGTTTGTTTTTCTCTGCGTACACTGTAACCATGCAGTCGGCGCGCGGAGCACATAACGCGTCGCAGTGCGCCATGCAAAATAAACGCGCACACGCACGCACCCCTACACACGCGGGCGGGCACTTGGAGAAATACGCTGCGTCACACGGGGTTGGGTTATGGTTTAGGCCTTGGGGTTGAGATACGCCACGGGGCGGGGGCGGAGACGGGAGCGGGTGGGACGGCTGGGCGGGGGGGGGGGGGGGGGCGGCAGCGGGTCATAAGGTAACGAAATAATGTGGTTTCTGGTAAAACAAAACATGATATGGTGAATCTAAATTACATAACATGGTGTCAGATGTGGGATTTGATACTGTATGTGACACGCGGGTGGATAAATATTGGAGAAATACGCCGCGCTACGGGAGATGGTTAAAGTGAGGCCTTGGCGTTGAGATAAGCCACGGGCGGGGAACTTTAGGCCTTTGGGGTTGAGATATGCCACGGGGCGGGCGGGGGCGGTGACGAATGGTGGTTGTGTGTAATGATGTAATGTGGTTTGGGAGGCAGGGGGTTAATGAAGAAATGTGATGCTAAATTGCGTAACGGATATTCCACGGGGCGGGGGCGGCCGGGGGCGTACGGGGCGTTTGGGGGCGGGATGGTGACGGTTGGGGTACGGGAGATGGTTAAGGTTTAGGCCTTGGAGTTAAAATATGCCACGGGGCGTGGGCGGGCGGGGGGTCTTTGAATTAAAACAAAAATATTTTAAATATTGTTCTATTCCTATGTGTTTCGTTATAGATTTTCCAACATTTTGTGTTGTTCCATTTGTAGCCTGTAGGTGTTCTATCTGGTAGGCCCTACTCCCTAGCGGGAGAGCCCGTCCGTAGGACGGGCGTCCCGCTAGTCTTACTATAATTTGTCTTATGTTGAGAGTATGTATGTATGTATGTATGTATGTATGTATCCATAAAAGGCTCTCTCAGTTTGCAACTAAACGCCGTGAACATTGCACTGATAAAAGATGATTATAATGTGAGTGTTATAATCTTACTATAATTTGTCTTATGTTGAGAGTATGTATGTATGTATGTATGTATGTATCCATAAAAGGCTCTCTCAGTTTGCAACTAAACGCCGTGAACATTGCACTGATAAAAGATCGGTTTGCAACTAAACGCCGTGAACTTTGCACTGATAAAAGATAATTATAATGTGAGTGTTATAAGCTATAAATGGCTGAAAACCGTACAGAATTGACCGAGATATGAGTAAAAAACCATGAAAATCCATGGATACGGGCCGTGTTTGTTTTGTTTATCTTCATGCGTACTGCAACCATGCATTCAGCGCCTAACGCATAACGCGGCGTAGTGCGCCGTGTAAAATAAACGCTCACACGCACTACACGCGCGGGCGGACAAATATGGAGAAACTAATACGCTGCGCTACGGGAGTTGATAAATTTAGGCGATGAAGGTGATAAGCACGGGGCGGGCGGGAACGGTGGTAGGGGCGGGGACGGCGGTAGGGGCGGGGACGGCGGTAGGGGCGGGGACGGCGGTAGGGGCGGAGACGGCGGGCGAGGGACGGCAGGGACGGCGGGCGAGGACGAGGGGAGGTCATGAAGTAATGAGGTTTTGGAGGCAGGGGGTTACTGAAGAAGAACGCTAAGGGAGTTGGTGGTTAGGCCTTGAAGGTTTAGATAAGCACGGGGCGGGCGGGGCGAGGGGAGGCCATGAAGTAATAAGGTTTGGGATGCAGGGGGTTAATGAAATGAAGTAATGTGATACTAAATTGCGTAACACTAACAGGGAGGGTCACGAGGTGGAAGGAAATAGTGTGGTTAAATGTATAAAGCAGGGGATACAGCTTGGGGAGATGGTTAAGGTTTAGGCATTGGGTGTTGAGATAAGAACGGTGTGGGGCGGCGGCCGGGGGCAGCAGGCCGGGCGATATGTATGTGATATGGGGTAATGACGGGACAAATTCAATTTCAGGTAAGGAAATAGGCCTATGCATTATATTTTAACTCAAAACGTATTCGTACCAATTTCGCGACAAATGTTCGTATTGCTACTTATGTGTTATTTCACCGGGGTTCTGTCTGGTAAGCGCTACTTACTAGCGGGAGCCCGTTCGAAGAACGGGCGTGCCGCTAGTCTTACTATAATTTGTCTTATGTTGAGAGTATGTATGTATGTATGTATGTATGTATCCATAAAAGGCTCTCTCAGTTTGCAACTAAACGCCGTGAACTTTGCACTGATAAAGGATAATTATAATGTGAGTGTTATAAGCTATAAATGGCTGAAAACCGTACAGAATTGACCGAGATATGAGCAAAATGATGTCCAATTTAGGCCTTTTCAGCCCGGCTTTTGAGACTAATTTCTACGGGCCATGTTTGTTTTTCTCTGCGTACACTGTAACCATGCAGTCGGCGCGCGTTACACATAGCGCGCAGCAGTGCGCCATGCAAAATAAACGCGCACACGCACTACACCCACGCACCCCTACACACGCGGGCGGGCAAATATTGGAGAAATACGCTGCGCCACGGGAGTTGGTTTCGGTTTAGGCCTTGGGGTTGCATAAGCCACGGGGCGGGGGCGGGGCGGTTAGGGGTTGTGTGTAATGATCCCTTTAGGGCCTAGGTTATGCTATGGTTATGTAGTTTGGGATGGGGGGTTAATAAAGAAATGTATTATTAAATTGCGTAACGATGGTGTCAGATGTGGGATTTGATACTGTATGTGACACGCGGGCGGACAAATATGAGAAGTACGCCGCGCTACGGGAGATAGTTAACGGTTAGGCCTTGGGGTTGAGATAAATTGCGGGCGGGGAACTTTGGGCTTTGGGCTTGAGGTATGCCACGGGGAGGGGTGGGGGGGGGGCGGTGACGAATGGGGGTTGTGTGTAATGATGTAATGTGGTTTGGGAGACAGGGGGGTTAATGAAAAATGTGATGCTAAATTGCGTAACGGATATGCCACTGGACGGGGGCGGGCCGGGAGGGGACAGGGAGGGGAGGGACGGGTGGGGTACGGGAGATGGTTAAGGTTTAGGCCTTGGTGTTGAAATATGCCACGGGGCGTGTGCGGGCGGGGGGTAATTTTCAACAAAAAAAAATTTAAATTTAAAAACTTATGAATTAGGCTACAAAGCCTTTTGATTTAAAACAAAAATGTTTTAAATATTGTTCTATTCCTATGTGTTTCGTTATAAATTGTCAACACTTTATTTTTGTAGGTGTCTATCTGGTAGGCCCTACTCCCTAACGGGAGAGCCCGTCCGCAGGACGGGCGTGCCGCTAGTAATAATAAATAGTCTTCACGATGGCGATTAAAAATAAATAAAATATCAAAAGCTAAAGCGCTTTAGGACTTACCGAGTGATGACACCGATAATCGGAAGGTCACGTCTACCAATAACAACTCGGTGAAAATGAGAAAGGTTAATCGCGTAAACCCCGAGTCCCAGGACCCGGGATTAAAAACCGAAATACAGAGAGTGATCAGGAAAGGGAGAGTTCGCTTATATCTACAGAGGGACCAGTCCTATCTATCCACACATCTTCAGAAGATGACAACATGCTTTTATTTCCCGATCTTCAGAAGATATGCTAGCTACCTGTTAGTGTTATTCTGCTATAGTTTCGGAAGATAGCGACCTGCAAAATCCTGATATCTTTATAAGAAAGCCACCGGCTATTATAGCCCGCTCTTCAGAAGATAGCAGACTGTTATATCTCGCTATCTTCAGAATGATAGCAACCCGCCATATCCAGCGATCTTTAGAAGATAGCAACCGGCCCGCTATCTGCAGAAGATAAGGACGGACGAGAGCAACCTGCCATCTTTATCAGATAGCAACCGGCTATTATAGCCCGCAATCTTTAGAATATAGCAACCTGCCACATCCCGCGATCCGTTTAGAAGATAGCAACCGGCTATAATAGCCCGCTATCTTTAGAAGATAACAGATCATGCTTTATCTCGCTATCTTCAGAAGAAAGCAACCTGCTCCATATCACGCTATCTTCAGAAGATAACAACATGTTATATTCCGCTAACCTCAGAAGATAACATACCGTTAAACTTCATCTATAAGCACTCATTGACTAATAGTTAATAAGCAGAGAATAGATAAAAAGGTATGAGCGCCCTCTATTGATCTAGAGAAATTATCACGAATTTGTTTAGTGTATTCGATATTCAATAATATAAAGTTGTATTACTCTCTAAATAATTTCATGGACAGACGAATTGCTCAATTGGTAAAGCGCCCGGTAAAGCGTCAACTTCAGTATCACGAGGTTGGTGGATCAATTCTCAACTACACCTTTTGCAATTTCTTTTGAAATCCAAGTGATATAGAAATTAATGCAAACTTGAATGTAAAATGATTACTCAATTATACTAGCTTTATTGTTATTTTTCAAAAAACAAGCGCATAATTAATTTGATTGTATAAAGTAATGATCTTAATAGTCCAACCTTTTTATAAGCTAAAACACATTTATACTACAAATTAACCACAGCAAAATGTATTCATTGGCTTATTTTAAATGTTTCACACAGTAATACAAACGTTTCCTTCATCATGATTTAAGGGCAAATTATGATGATGCATATTAGGTTGGTAGATCAAGTTAAGCAACAAAATGAAAGTAACTATGCAAACCACTATAATCCTGGTCTCACAATGAATGAATAGGTAAATGAATGGATGGCTATTAAATCAATTTATTTCCAATAAGATAGAGGGCCGTCCATTTATACCGACCCATCAATCATACATGTAGTTATAAAACAGTATCTGACACAGCAGTCTCGTTTAGATCAATTGGTTAAGCCGGCAGTTAGGGCAATTGTGATCGCAGGTTCCAGATGACAATTCCTGGTTCGAATCTCACTTCAAGACTTCTTCTTTTGGAAAGTTTATAAATATTTACGGTGTATATCAAATTCTTAACTTTGTTTTTACCATGAATAAATAGTGAATCTATCTTTGTCTTTAATGTGGGTTTTCCCTTTTTTTCCCTCTCTTTCTACTATTTTTTATTTTAATTTTAATGTTATTACAATCGTTTATAAATAGTACAAACATTTAAATCAACCTCAACGACTTAGTATTTTTGTGAAGACATGCATGGATGGAGTACAATGAGACAATACGTTGATTACAATTCACTGCTTTTCAGTTCTGCTACTTATGGTTTTGGCCATTGTTGGTTCTAGATGACAATTCCTGATTGAGTTTATAGAGAAACATACATGTACATGTACATGTATATGGTTCACAGATCGATACAAGCATGTAGCATGTCTATCGAATATGGGGCAGAGGACTTCTTTAGTGATATAGACACAGTTTCGTAATTCTAAAACTAATCCGTTATAAATCAATAACACGTGGCCACTATACTACCATTTACATGAATGTAATGCATGACCTTCAATACCACGTGAGCTGCTCAAACTATGACATGTTCATTAGGCGTGCAATTTAAAGGCAATCCATCAAACGTGTGTATTATAGTTCCGAAAAACTTAAACAGACTTAAAAAGATGGATGGTGCCGTAAATAAGTCCTTCGCGTGATTTCTTTTATTATTTCCACTCAGTTTTGTTTTATTTGTTTTGTGCTTTGTGTTTCTCCAAGAATAGGTATGGCACAAACGTGTAATATCGCGTTTCGAATCAACAGGCAAACAGTCAAAACGTTATTGACTGGCCATGGCTTGCGTGTCCAGTTTGATTAAATTTTGTTTCATTAAAAAATATATATATATAAAAAAACCAACGAAAAAGATAGATTCCTTGTTCATTCATGATAAAAATAAAACACTGTCAAGAATTTGAAAATTATGACCTTTCCAAAAGAAGAAGTCTTGAAGTGAGATTCGAACCAGGAATTGTCATCTGGAACCCGCTATCACAATTGCCCTAACTGCCGGCTTAACCAATTGATCTAAACGAGACTGCTGTGTCAGATACTGTTTTATAACTACATGTATGATTGATGGGTCGGTATAAATGGACGGCCCTCTATCTTATTGGAAATAAATTGATTTAATAGCCATCCATTCATTCACCTATTCATTCATTGTGAGACCAGGATTATAGTGGTTTGCATAGTTACTTTCATTTTGTTGCTTAACTTGATCTACCAACCTAATATGCATCATCATAATTTGCCCTTAAATCATGATGAAGGAAACGTTTAAGATTACTGTGTGAAACATTTAAAATAAGCCAATGAATACATTTTGCTGTGGTTAATTTGTAGTATAAATGTGTTTTAGCTTATAAAAAGGTTGGACTATTAAGATCATTACTTTATACAATCAAATTAATTATGCGCTTGTTTTTTGAAAAATAACAATAAAGCTAGTATAATTGAGTAATCATTTTACATTCAAGTTTGCATTAATTTCTATATTACTTGGATTTCAAAAGAAATTGCAAAAGGTGTAGTTGAGAATTGATCCACCAACCTCGTGATACTGAAGTTGACGCTTTACCGGGCGCTTTACCAATTGAGCAATTCGTCTGTCCATGAAATTATTTAGAGAGTAATACAACTTTATATTATTGAATATCGAATACACTAAACAAATTCGTGATAATTTCTCTAGATCAATAGAGGGCGCTCATACCTTTTTATCTATTCTCTGCTTATTAACTATTAGTCAATGAGTGCTTATAGATGAAGTTTAACGGTACTATCTCGCTATTCTCAGAAGATAGAAACCTCTATATTCCAGGATCTCCAGAAGATAATGGACTCCTATATCTCGATACCTTCAGAAGAACCAGCGATCGTCAGATGATAACAACCGGACTATAGCCCGCTATCTTTAGAAGATAACGTGTTAAATCTCGCTATATTTTTAGAAGATAGCCACATGCTACATTCCACTATCTTCAGAAGAACAGACTGCTATTTCTCGGTTAAAAGCAACCCTATTATCGTCAGAAGGCAGTAACCTGCAATATCACGCTATCTTCAGAAGATAGCGAACTGCCATATCCCGCGATCTTCAGAAGATAGCAACCTGCCATAACCCGCGTTCTTCAGAAGATAGCAACCAGCTATTTTAGCCCGCTATCTTCAGAAGATAACAACGTTAAATCTCGCTATATTCAGAAGATAGCAATCTGCTATATTCCGCTATCTTCAGAAGATAACAGACTGCCATATCGCGCAACACAACAGTCGGACTGCCATATCACGCTATCTTCAGAAGATAGCAACCTGTCATATCACGCGCTATCTTCAGAAGAAAACAATATGTTAAATCTTGCTATCTTCAGAAGATAACAACCTGCTATCCCGTTCTTCAGAAGATAACGACTTGCTATATCCTACTTTAGATATAACAACCTGCTATATCTTCAGATGATAGGCTAGCAACCTGTTATTCCGCTCTATAGAAGAGAGCAACCTGCCATATCCACGATATCCTGCTATCTTCAGATGATAGCAACCTGCCTTTTCACACGATCTTCAGAAGATAGCAACCGGCTATAATAGCCAGCTATAGCCCGCTATCTTTAGCCTAGATAGCAACGTGTTAAATCTCGCTATTCAGAAGATAGCAACCTGCTGCATGCAATCCACTATCTTCAGAAGACAACATACTGCTATATCTCGCTACCTAGTGAAGAAAGCAACCCTGCTAGGCAGTAATCTGTCATACCACGCTATATTCAAAAGATAACAGACTGTTATATTATATTATATTCAGAAAAAAGCAACCTGCTATCTTCAGAAGGTAGTAACCTGCTATAATAGTCCTGCTATCTTCAGAAGATAGCAACTTGTCACTCCCGCTATCATCAGAAGATAACCACATATTATATCTTGATATCTTCAGAAGATAGCAACCTGCTATATTCCGCTATCTTCAGAATATAACAGACTGCTTTGCTATATCTCGCTATCTTCAGAAGAAAGCAACCTGCTATCTTCGAGAAGTAATCAACCTGCTATCTTCGAGAAGAAAGCAACCTGCTATCTTCGAGAAGAAAGCAACCTGCTATTTTCGAGAAGAAAGCAACCTGCTATCTTCAGAAGGTAGTAACCTGCCATATCACGCTAACTTCAGAATAGGAACCTGCGGCCATATCCTGAATTCTTCAGAAGATAGCAACTTGACATTTCCTGCGATCTTCAGAAGATAGCAACCTGCCTTATCACACGATCTTCAGAAGATAGCAACCGGCTATAATAGCCCGCTATCTTTCTATAGCACGCTATCTTCAGCATAGCAACGTGTTAAATCTCGCTATCAGAAGATAGCGACCTGCTACATTCCACTATCTTCAGAAGATAACATACTGCTATATCCCGATCTTCAGAAGATAGCAGCCGGCTATAACCCGCTAACTTCAGAATATATCAGACTATCTCGCTATCTTCAGAAGATAGCAACCTCTATATTCCGCTATCCTCCATAAACGGGCTCCTATATCTTCACTGAAGAACCCGCGATCGTCGGATAATAGCAGCCGGGCTGTAGCTCGCTATCTTCAGAAGATAACGACGTGTTAAATCTCGCTATATTAAGAAGATAGCAACCTGCTATATTCCAGTATCCTCAGAAGATAACATACTGCTATATCTCGCTATCTTCCGAAGAAAGAAACCCTGCTTTCTTAGAAGGTAGTAACCTGCCATAGATACGGTCATTAGAAGAAGATGTTATATCTCGCTATCTCCAGAAGATAGCAACCTGCTATATGCCGCTATCTTCAGAATAGGAACCTGCGGCCATATCCTGCTATCTTCAGAAGATAGCAACTTGCCATATCCCGCGATCTTTAGACGATAGCAACCGTCTATATCGTGTTAAATTATGAAGATAACAACCTTGCTATGTCGTGTTATCTTCAGAAGATAGCAACCTGCTATATATCCCGTTATCTTCAAAAGATAGCAACCTTCCTGTTATAGAAGATAACAACCTGCTGTATCCCGTTATCTAAAGAAGATAACAACCTGCTATATCTTGTAATCTTCAAAAGATAACTGCCTGCTATAATAGCCCGCTATCTTCAGAAGATAACAACATTTTATTCCTGCTATCTTGAGAAAATGGCAACCTTACAACCTTCTATAACGGTAGAATTTGTTTCAAGTGGGGGAGGGTGGTTGGAGTAAGTGTGCCTCTTCTTTATCCAGTTTGCCACTGCAGCGCAGGGGGGAGAGCAAAAACATGAATGAAAATGTATTTTCTACCTAACTTTGGTTAATAATTGCCCACGTGTCACCCCGATTTAGTCAACAATAATAATATGACCAATGACTTTTCAATAAACAATGACAATATAGCATTTGGTTAAGTTAGCAGTAAACTAACTGACTTGTGTGTACCTAGTAGTGTTACAGATCAACAGTGCGTTTCACAAAAGAACAAAATACCGGTGTTCCACAACTAAACGATGCGATTGAGAGATTTTTTTGGTTAGAAATTCGAGGTTAAAGAACTTCACGGTCTACGCTCTGGTAAGTTCAGCATAGGCGTTGTACTTCCTCTCAGTGTTGCCATATTAACTCTTTCCACTGTGCAGACGACATTCCAAAATTTCAGAAAATGTTAAAAAAAATTCAAAATTGTTAAATTTCATAACTATATTTGGAAACACGATGAGAAATGCATTGAAATAAGTACAAACATGCCTAGTGTTGATTCAGTAATTCTTGAGGTAGACCTTGAAATTTGGGAAAGGTTTCTTAAAAATCTGTTTTACATAGTAAAAATAATAGCCGCGTGGAAAGTGTTTAAACTCTTTTCACGCGGCTGTTAGTATTACCATACAAAACATATTTTACAGAAATCATTCCCAACTTTCAAAGTCTATCTCAAGGATTCCTTAAGCAGTACCAGGCATGTTTGTACTTATGTTAATGCAGGCTCATGGTGATTCCAAAACGGGGATGACATTCGATAATTTTGACATTTTTGAAGCATTTTGTGAAATTAGTGGAATTGTCGTCTGCAAACGATTGCTGCGTGGATTAAATGACAGTATCTAGTACTACTAGTACTAGTAGCCTGTTTAGAGCACCTAATTAACAAGCCTTAAAATAATCCAATTGGGCTACCAAACAACAATTTTGGCAACGCTGTATTTTGCGTTCAAGATGCAGCATTTACGACGAGGGAGAGATCTTTTATGAGCGCCGCCGCCGCAACTTTGACAAACAACCTTTAAAACGTGTCATTGATTGCTATTATTCGGTTATTTTCAAGTTCAAGTTTATCGCCACGAAATTGTGACCCGTTGTTTTGTTCTCTTTGTTGGCTATTTACACTTAAAGTGTCTAATAGATTCTTCATCGACTGTCTGTTGTTCATATGATAGATCGATGTTGGATGTCAGATGTCAGTTTGGTTGAGATATTCCGCGTTTGGTTTAGTTGTCCATATTTCCCCAAGTATTTACAACTTCAAATCCGTAATTTTGAACTTTCCCTGTGACCCCATAAATTTAAATAAGAATGTACAATGTGTTTTATACTAATCACGCGAAATTCCGCGTTTGGTTTGTTTTTCCATATTTCCCCCAAGTATTTTCAACTTTAAAAATCCGGAAGTTTGATTTTACCACGTGTAGTGTCATCGTGAAATGAGTTATAAGAATATCTTATTCATGCGCATAACACATTATGATTTTGTTTGTTTTTGTTTGAAACTATCATTTTATCAGAATTATCTATACATCTGACGAATCTGGTCAATTGTTACGAATTGATCATAATATCGAAAGTTGATTTACGTTAAAAGTGATCTCTGGGGCAATCTATCTCATTTTGCTATGTTGAGGCTACTACGAATTACCATCCGATACCCCTTGTTCTAAATAGACGACGATGGCCACGCGAATCCTAAATTTTGAATTCGTATTGGAATAACACGTAATCACGAATGTTAATCTTAAAACCGTCGGAGTTGGCTTACTAACTCCATTCATTGTAAATGCTATTTTCATCGTTAACCGGGCGATGACTGTTAAAAATATATCAAAATGGCGCACTCCCGTTGCCATTGGAACGATGAAATCGCGTGACCATCGTCGTCTGGTTCTAGACTCATAAAATTGTAATAGCGCCCGCACACACGTACAGTAAACATTAGTTGGATTGGCAGTAAGAGGGCGCTCATGTATGATCCAGCCTTCGTTCCTCCTGCCTGCGTTTTGGATGACAGAATAAATACTCATGCTTAAAAGTTTTTCAGACTTTGTAACAACTTAATTCTAGACAATGGCAGCGGAGGTATCATCAACATTTAGGGGAGGGGGACGGGTCGCAAATTTGTGGGGTTATTTTCCAACCAATGTTTAGCATGTTTTAGGCATATGATTAAACGTGAAGCGCAAGACCGACGTCAACTACAGGGTGTCTCTACGGGAAAGTTCCATTATTTTGGGACAATCTGTATTGAAATGTTTTAATTCATTTTTATAAACTCTGACGATACCTATACTTGTTTAACACAGAATATACTGATATATTGTGAAAGTACGATAAGCTTAGCCTACAGTATTCCCTCATTACTGAAGGTAATATAGAGCAGAAGATGCCGGATATTGGCTCGGTCAGGGTGTTTCCATAACCAGACCACCATTATCTGACGACTAATATCTGACCACTTGTTTTTTGACCAATTCTAACCCTAACCCTAACCCTAACCCTAACCCTAACTCTAACCCTAACCCTACACCCTGACCACTATTATCTGACCACCAATATCTGACTATTTGTTTTCTAACCCTAACCCTAACCCTAACCCTTACCCTTACCCTAACCCTAACCCTACACACCCTAACCCTAACCCTAACCCTAACCCTAACCCTAACCCTAACACTAACCCTACACCCAAACCCTAACCCTAACCTATCTAAACACTTGTTTTCTAACCCTAACCATAACCCTAACCCTAACCACTTGTTTTCTGAACAATTCTAACCCTAACCCTAACCCTAACCCAACCCTAACCAGATCTTACCACTTGTTTTCTGACCAATTCTAACCCTAACCATATTCCTAACCCTAACCCTAACCATAACCATAACCCTATCCCTAACCTTAACCAGATCTGACCACTTGTTTTCTGACCAATTCTAACTCTAACCCTGACCCTATCCCTAACCCTAACCGTAAACGTAACCGTAACCACAACCCTAACTCTAACCCTAATCCTAACCCTAACCCTATACCCTAAGCCTAACCCTAACCGGAATCCCTCATAATTTAAGGTAATATAGAACAGACGATCCCTTACCCTAACTAGAACCCTAACCCTAACCCTAACCCTAACCCTAACCCTAACCCAAACCCAAACCCAAACCCAAACCCAAACCCAAACCCAAACCCAAACCCAAACCCAAACCCAGATGATAGCAGCCGAGCTGTAGCCCGCTATCTTCAGAAGATAACAACGTATTTAAATCTCGCTATATTCAGAAGATAGCAACCTGCTAAATTCCAGTATGGGCAGAAGATAACATACTGCTAGGCTCGCTATCTTCCGAAGAAACCTGCTATCTTCAGAAGGCAGTAACGTAAGGCATAGTAAAAAAAATTACATGTTTCCCGTCCGGACTTTTTAAAAAAAAGAGGAGGGAGGGTCTTACTATTTACTATTTTCCCATTTTTTGATATTTTTTTCAAGATGGCCGCCAAGTCGAAAGTGACCAACTGACTGTGTTGCAGACACCCCTAAACAGGAATTTCCACTCTAATTACCAGAGGAATACAAATATGAAAAGGTTTACCTAATACATAGAGCCAAGTACACATTGTTTCTTTATGTTTTCTTCATTTTTCAGGTTGAATGAGGAACAAAACATCATTGATCGAAAGGATGTAGGCCTACATGTATTGGTCCCCATGGTACTATTTGAGAAGCCATGTCAATAATTTCGTGTCATGCATGGCATGAACATGCTATGAAATGATACAGAATTTCTATTACACCTGTCATTCCTATGGGCAAAGGATCAATCACTAAAAAAAAAAATTAAAAAAATTATATATATATTTTTTTTTCTTCTTTTTTTTACAGAATTTTTGGAAATAGTAAATAGTAAAAAATAGGAGGCGGCGGCCAAAAAGGAGGCGGGCGGGGACGGGAAACATGTTTATTTTTTTACTAGGCCTCACCTGCAATATCACGCTATATTCAAAAGATAACAGACTGTTATATCGCGCTATTTTTAGAAGAAAACAACCTGCTATCTTCAGAAAAACGGTACCTCGCGGCCATAGACCCGCTATCATCAGAAGATGTTATATCTCGCTATCTTCAGAAGATAGCAACCTGCTATATTCCGCTGTCTTCAAAATAGGAACCTGCGGCCATATCCTGCTATCTTCAGAAGATAGCAACTTGCCACCCGCGATCTTCAGAAGATAGCAACCGGCCATATCGTGTTAACTTAAGAAGATAACAACCTTGCTATGCAGCGTTATCTTCAGAGAAGATAGCAACCTGCTATATTCCGTTATCTTCAAAAGATAGCAACCTTCCTGTTGTAGAAGATAACAGCCTGCTGTATCTCGCTATCTAAAGAAGATAACAACCTGCTATATCTTGTAATCTTCAGAAGATAACTGCCTGCTATAGCCCGCTATCTTCAGAAGATAACATTTTATTCCTGCTATTTTGAGAAGATGGCAACCTTACAACCTTCTATAACGGTAGAATTTGTTTCAAGTGGGGGAGGGTGGTTGGAGTAAGTGTGCCTCTTGTTTATCCAGTTTGCCACTGCAGGGGGGGAGAGCAAAAACATGAATGAAAATGTATTTTCTACCTAACTTTGGTTAATAATTGCCCACGTGTCACCCCGATTTAGTCAACAATAATTTGTGGGGTTATTTTCCAACCAATGTTTAGCATGTTTTAGGCATATAATTAAACGTGAAGCGCAATACCGACGTCAGCTACAGGGTGTCTCTACGGGAAAGTTCCATTATTTTGGGACAATCTGTATTGAAATGTTTTAATTCATTTTTATAAACTCTGACGATACCTATACTTGTTTAACACAGAATATACTGATATATTGTGAAAGTACGATAAACTTAGCCTACAGTATTCCCTCATTACTGAAGGTAATATAGAGCAGAAGATGCCGGATATTGGCTCGGTCAGGGTGTTTCCATAACCAGACCACCATTATCTGACGACTAATATCTGACCACTTGTTTTTTGACCAATTCTAACCCTAACCCTAACCCTAACCCTAACTCTAACCCTAACCCTACACCCTGACCACTATTATCTGACCACCAATATCTGACTATTTGTTTTCTAACCCTAACCCTAACCCTAACCCTAACCCTAACCCTAACCCTAACCAGATCTGACCACTGTTTTCTGACCAATTCTAACTCTAACCCTAACCCTAACCCTAACCAACCCTAACCCTTACCCTTACCCTAACCCTAACCCTACACACCCTAACCAACCCTAACCCTTACCCTTACCCTAACCCTAACCCTACACACCCTAACCCTAACCCTAACCCTAACCCTAACCCTAACACTAACCCTACACCCAAACCCTAACCCTAACCTATCTAAACACTTGTTTTCTAACCCTAACCATAACCCTAACCCTAACCACTTGTTTTCTGAACAATTCTAACCCTAACCCTAACCCTAACCCAACCCTAACCAGATCTTACCACTTGTTTTCTGACCAATTCTAACCCTAACCCTAACCCTAACACTTACCCTAACCCTAACCATAACCCTAACCAGATCTTACCACTTGTTTTCTGACCAATTCTAACCCTAACCATATTCCTAACCCTAACCCTAACCCTAACCATAACCCTATCCCTAACCTTATTCAGATCTGACCACTTGTTTTCTGACCAATTCTAACTCTAACCCTGACCCTATCCCTAACCCTAACCGTAAACGTAACCGTAACCACAACCCTAACTCTAACCCTAATCCTAATCCTAACCCTATACCCTAAGCCTAACCCTAACCGGAATCCCTCATAATTTAAGGTAATATAGAGCAGACGATCCCTAACCCTAACCCTAACCCTAACCCTTACCCTTACCCTTACCCTTACCCGAACCCGAACCCGAACCCGAACCCGAACCCGAACCCGAACCCGAACCCGAACCCGAACCCGAACCCGAACCCGAACCCGAACCCGAACCCGAACCCGAACCCGAACCCGAACCCGAACCCGAACCCGAACCCGAACCCGAACCCGAACCCGAACCCGAACCCGAACCCGAACCCAAACCCAAACCCAAACCCAAACCCAAACCCAAACCCAAACCCAAACCCAAACCCAAACCCAAACCCAAACCCAAACCCAAACCCAAACCCAAACCCAAACCCAAACCCCCAAACCCAAACCCAAACCCAAACCCAAACACAAACACAAACACAAACCCTAAACGAATTATAAACACTTGTTTTCTAACACTAACCCTAACCCTAACCCTAACCACTTGTTTTCTGAACAATTCTAACCCTAACCCTAACCCTAACCCTAACACTTACTCTAACCCTAACCCAACCCTAACCAGATCTTAACACTTGTTTTCTGACCCTAACCCTTACCCTAACCATATTCCTAACCCTAACCCTAACCATAACCCTATCCCTAACCCTAACCAGATCTGACCACTTGTTTTCTGACCAATTCTAACCCTAACCCTAACCCTAACCAGAATCCATAACAATTTAAGGTAATATAGAGCAGACGATACCGGACATTGGCTCTTTCAGGGTGTTTTCATATCCTGACCCCCATTATCTGACCACCAATATCTGACTATTGGTTTTCTAACCCTAACCCTAACCCTAACCCCAACCATACATCCTAACCCTACACCATAATCCTCACCCTAACACTAACCCTAACCCTACCACTAACCCTAACCCCAACCATACACCCTAACCCTAACCCTAACACTAACCCTAACCCTAACCTAACACTAACCCTAATCCTAACCCTAACCCTAACTCTAACCCTAACCTTTACCCTAACCCTAACCATAACCATAACCCCAACCATACACCCTAACCCTACACCCTAACTCTAATCCTAACCCTAACTCTAACCCTAACCCTAACCCTAACCCCAACAATACACCCTAACCCTACATCCTAACCCTAACCACTTGTTTTCTGAACAATTCTAACCCTAACCCTAACCCTAACACTTACCCTAACCCTAACCCTAACCCTAACCCTAACCCTAGCCCTAACACTTACCCTAACCCTAACCCAACCCTAACCAGATTTTACCACTTCTAACTCTAACTCTAACCCTGACCAATTCTAACTCTAACTCTAACCCTAACCCTAACCCTAATTCTAACCCTAACCAGAATCCCTAATAATTTAATGTATAATATAGAGCAGACGATACCGGACATTGGCTCTTTCAGGGTGTTTCCATATCCTGACCACCATTAACTGACCACCAATATTTGACCACTTGTTTTCTAACCTACCCTAACCATAACACTAACCCTAATCCTAACCCAAATCTAAATCGAAATCAAAATTCAAACCCTAACCCTAACCCTAACTCTAACCCTAACCCTAACCCTAACCCAACCATACACCTAACCCTAAACCCTAACCATAACCCTAACCCTAACTCTAACCCTAACCCTAACCCTAACACTAACCCTAACCCCAACCATACCCCCTAACACTAACCCTAAAACTAACACTAACCCTAACCCTAACACTAACCCTAACACTAACCCTAACCCTAACCCTAACCCTAAACGAATTATAAACACTTGTTTTCTAACCCTAACCCTAACCCTAGCCCTAATCTTAACCACTTGTTTTCTGAACAATTCTAACCCTAACCCTAACCCTAACCCAACCATAACCAGATCTTACCACTTGTTTTCTGACCAATTCTAACCCTAACCATATTCCTAACCCTAACCCTAACACTTACCCTAACCCTAACCCAACCATAACCAGATCTTACCACTTGTTTTCTGACCAATTCTAACCCTAACCATATTACTAACCCTAACCCTAACCCTATCCCTAACCCTAACCAGATCTGACCATTTGTTTTCTGACCAATTCTAACTCTAACTCTAACCTTAACCCTAACCCTAACTCTAACCCTAACCGGAATCCCTCATAATTTAAGGTAATATAGAGGAGACGATACCGGACATTAGCTCTTTCAGGGTGTTTTCATATCCTGACCCCCATTATCTGACCACCAATATCTGACTATTTGTCTTCTAACCCTAACCCTAACCCTAACCCCAACCATACACCCTAACCCTAACCCTAACCCTAACCCTAACCCTAACTCTAACTCTAACTCTAACTCTAACTCTAACCCTAACCCTTACCCTAACCCTAACCCTAACCCTTACCCTAACCCTAACCCCAACCCTACACCCTAACCCTAACTCTAACCCTAACCCTAACCCTAACCCTAACCCTAACCCTAACCCTAACCGGAATCCCTCATAATTTAAGGTAATATAGAGCAGACGATGCCGGACATTGGCTCTTTCAGGGTGTTTTCATATCCTGACCCCCATTATCTGACCACCAATATCTGACTATTTGTTTTCTAACTCTAACCCTAACCCTAACCCTAACCTCAACCTCAACCATACACCCTAACCCTAACACTAACCCTAACACTAACCCTAACACCAACCCCAACAATACACCCTAACCCTAACCCTAACCCTAACCCTAACCATACACCCTAACCCTAACTCTAACCCTAACCCTAACTCTAACCCTAACCCTAACACTAACCCTAACCCCAACCATACACCCTAACCCTAACCCTAACACTAACCCTAACACTAACCCTAATTCTGACCCTAACCCTAACCCTAACCCTAACCCTAACCCAACCCTAACCAGATCTTACCACTTGTTTTCTGACCAATTCTAACCCTAACCCTAACCATATTCCTAACCATAACCCTAACCATAACCCTATCCCTAACCCTAACCAGATCTGACCACTTGTTTTCTGACCAATTCTAACTCTAACTCTAACCCTGACCCTAACCCTAACCCTAACTCTAACCCTAACCAGAATCCCTAATAATTTAAGGTAATATAGAGCAGACGATACCGGACATTGGCTCTCTCAGGGGGTTTTCATATCCTGACCACCATTATCTGACCACCAATATTTGACCACTTGTTTTCTAACCTACCCTAACCATAACACTAACCCTAACCCTTATCCTAACCCAAATCTAAATCCAAACCCTAACCCTAACCCTAACCCTAACCCCAACCATACACCCTAACCCTACCCCTAACCCTATCCCTAACCCTAACACTAACCCTAACCCCTAACCCCTAAACCCTAAACCTTACCCTAACCCTAACCCTAACCCTATCCCTAACCCTAACACTAACCCCAACCCTAACCCCTAACCCCTAAACCCTAAACCTTACCCTAACCCTAACCCTAACCCTAACCCTAACCCTAACCAGGTTTCTACGTAATTTTTCACTTTGTCAAAAAAATCCAATTGTTGCTCTTATCAGGTACATGGAGCTGCTAGCAATGATAGCATTACTCAGGAAAAGTCGGAAATCAACACAAGTGTTTTTACCTAATTTTTCAGTTTTTCAGAGAAATCAAATTATTCCTCAAATCGGGTGCCAGGGAGCAAGCTAGCAAGATCGTATTGGCTCAGGAGAAGTTGGAAATTAACACAAAAGTGTTTCTGCATAATTATTCACTTTTTCAACAAAATCCATTTATTACTCGTATCATGCGCAGGAACAGCTAGCAAAGTAGCATTGCCTCAGGAGAAGTTGGAAATCAACACAAAAAGTGTTACGGCGGAATTTTTCACTTGTTCAAAAATAAATCCAATTGTTGCTCTTATCAGGTACATGGAGCTGCTAGCAATGATAGTATTACTCAGGAAAAGTCTGAAATCAACACAGAAGTGTTTTTACATAATTTTGCAGTTTTTTAGAGAAATCAAATTATTCCTCAAATCGGGTGCCAGGGAGCAAGCTAGCAAGATCGTATTGGCTCAGGAGAAGTTGGAAATTAACACAAAAGTGTTTCTGCATAATTATTCACTTTTTCAACAAAATCCATTTATTACTCGTATCATGCGCAGGAACAGCTAGCAAAGTAGCATTGCCTCAGGAGAAGTTGGAAATCAACACAAAAAGTGTTACGGCGGAATTTTTCACTTGTTCAAAAATAAATCCAATTGTTGCTCTTATCAGGTACATGGAGCTGCTAGTAATGATAGCATTACTCAGTAAAAGTCGGAAATCAACACAAGTGTTTTTACCTAATTTTTCAGTTTTTCAGAGAAATCAAATTATTCCTCAAATCGGGTGCCAGGGAGCAAGCTAGCAAGATCGTATTGGCTCAGGAGAAGTTGGAAATTAACACAAAAGTGTTTCTGCATAATTATTCACTTTTTCAACAAAATCCATTTATTACTCGTATCATGCGCAGGAACAGCTAGCAAAGTAGCATTGCCTCAGGAGAAGTTGGAAATCAACACAAAAAGTGTTACGGCGGAATTTTTCACTTGTTCAAAAATAAATCCAATTGTTGCTCTTATCAGGTACATGGAGCTGCTAGCAATGATAGTATTACTCAGGAAAAGTCTGAAATCAACACAGAAGTATTTTTACATAATTTTTCAGTTTTTCAGAGAAATCAAATTATTCCTCAAATCGGGTGCCAGGGAGCAAGCTAGCAAGATCGTATTGGCTCAGGAGAAGTTGGAAATTAACACAAAAGTGTTTCTGCATAATTATTCACTTTTTCAACAAAATCCATTTATTACTCGTATCATGCGCAGGAACAGCTAGCAAAGTAGCATTGCCTCAGGAGAAGTTGGAAATCAACACAAAAAGTGTTACGGCGGAATTTTTCACTTGTTCAAAAATAAATCCAATTGTTGCTCTTATCAGGTACATGGAGCTGCTAGCAATGATAGTATTACTCAGGAAAAGTCTGAAATCAACACAGAAGTATTTTTACATAATTTTTCAGTTTTCAGAGAAATCAAATTATTCCTCAAATCGGGTGCCAGGGAGCAAGCTAGCAAGATCGTATTGGCTCAGGAGAAGTTGGACATTAACACAAAAGTGTTTCTGCGTAATTTTTTACTTTTTCAACAAAATCCATGTATTGCTCGTATCGGGCGCAGGGAACAGCTAGCAAGTTAGCATTGCCTCAGGAGAAGTTGGAAATCAACACAAAGTGTTCCTGCGTAATTTTTAACTTTTTCAACCAAATCCATTTATTGCTCGTATCGGGCGCAGGGAACAGCTAGCAAGTTAGCATTGCCTCCGGAGAAGTTGGAAATCAACACAAAAGTGTTTCTGCGTAATTCTTAACTTTTTCAAAAAAATCGGGACATACGGGTTCTGACCACGCTCTATTCAAAGCTTTGTATTTCAACAAGTTGACGGCAAATTGGTCTCATAATTTCACCAACTATTAAGGTCAGATGTATTTCCTTTGATATTTCTAAATATGAAGCAGTAACATTTTCTACTGTTTCTATTATAAGCTTCTTTTTTTTTTAACCCAGTGTGTTGAGACACGCTGTATTTAGCACCCTACAAGAGGTACAAAGTGCGATATGTTTAAAAGTGGCATTTGTAAGTTGTTTGCCAAAATCCCTGTTCTATCTTGACTGATATCATCATTTCACATTGATTTAATTCTTTTAGTGCGAAAAATACTTGTCTTGGTGTCTTTATAGCCTATTGTACCTTTGCTTGCTTATATCGGCCCGTAGCGAGAAAACATTTCATCACACATAACGCGTTTTATAATTCTGTTTTGGGTTCGGGTTTTCTTGTGGAAATAGACAACTACCTCGACCGCTGACCGGAAGCGTTTTCCGCCGATACGCATGTCATTTGTCTCCAACCTATGTGTTTCTATGGCTTAATTATCACGGGGAACAAACGTTTATTATGCCATGAAAACTATTACAAGGGAGCACAGCACTAAATAAACCGCCCATTGGATTACATGTAAATTAGGGCTAAAAGAGTCGCTATTTTGGGCCCTTAGTAACCATTTTTGGAATGTCTCGAATGCTTTATTCTAATGAATAAACATTCAAATTTCATAAAATCGCCAAGAAGTGTTACACCTTCCAATTTGATTTTACGATACGATCATTTAAACAGCGCCACTCCTATTTTCAGCCCGGACGCTCGCCTTCTAACCGCCTCCGATCACGTGTGTTCATCCACTTGATAAATTTTCAATACAATCGAAAATCAATATTTTGCAATATCCTGATCAAAGTACAAGAGATCATCTTTCATTTAATTTATGAAATGCTACCCTCACGCCAAACTGATTCCCAAAGGACCCCATTAAAAAAATCGTTTTTTGTTTTTGCTGGAACTTACTACCATTACACAAAACGAGGAGTGATTTAGTGCTGTGCGCCCTTATGCATGTATGAGTGCGTGCAAGAGTTGGAGCGTTGTGGAGTATGCTGGGACATTTTGTTTGTTTGTTTGTTTGTTTACACGGTCGGTCCGTACGGACACACACTTGGGTCCTGAAGGGACCAGACTCAAGCAAATTGCTCGGGCCAGGCTTAAAAAGCCTATATAAGCATGCTGGTTGAATTATATTAAAAACGGCCACTCCCAACAAATAAAGTTAACAATTTTGCTGTCAGCCTTCAGACATGAGAAAAGAATAGTCTTGATCTTATGGTATGGCGTTTTAAAATGGTTAAATAATTCCTCACGATTATTTTTCTCTTGTTCTCTTGACACTTTGTATCAATGAAGTTAGAACACACATAGAGTACGCTCTTCTTCTGATCCAGTATGTTTCTATTGCGAGAATTTGTAAATTTGTAAATTCACTTAAACTTGCCAATTACTGGATTTATGTTGTCATGTCATGATGGTGTCTTCAGTGTTTCACTAATAATTAATATCGTCAAACATTTCAAGGTGGCAGCCTAGAGTCAGCGTTATAGTGCTATGGACATAATTCCAACAATGCGTCGATACGTATTTAAACTTGGAAATACATACTTTACCAGACCCTTTCAATAATGACCGTGCGTCCTGATTGGTCAATCGTGAAATTGAAGTCGATGAAGGAGAAGATTGGTCAATCGTGAAATTGCCATGTGCATGCATGCATTGTTCTTTTCACATTTCATGC
>CM069456.1:64423039-64485506 GCA_035610835.1 Ophiura sarsii
ACCACACGGCAACTAACACGGCCAGACTGTTTTTATAATCCGGTGTGCGATTTTGGTGGGATAGAAAATGGACACAGGCTATATACGAGGCGAAGTATACTGAGCCGAGTAGCCTTGACAGCCTTGGTGTAGCGGAATGCCAGTGGGCTTTGGTGCTGGAGGTCCGTGGTTGAAATCCCGGGGAGTGTCGGGGTGACCTTTGGGGTGAATTTTCTCCGTAGGGAAAAAAATATGTTGCCATGTGGTGTAGTACCTTATAGGGTTAGTGTTAACATAAATATTTTAACTTTAACAACCCAACGTATATGTGTGCTAGCTCTGCGTTTTACATATAATTTTGATTTCAACCATTTGATGGCAGGAATTGAGAAAAATGTACACATAATATAAATTAAGTCAATGGGGTATTATCAAGGAGCTTATGGGAGAGGAAATTCGAATCGCAAAATTGAAGCCTCCCCATATATGGGCATGTGGGCGCGAGTACGCGCGATGTAACTCTTGAGATGACGGCGCACACTCATTAGCATACTTTAGACGCGTGATGTAACTCTTGTAACTTATTAGCATAATTTAGACGCGTGATGTAACTCTTGGAACGGGGGCGCTGTCACGCTAGAGGCTTCAATTTCGGCAATGGGAGTCTGTGTACAGTGGCACCCGCCTGGTATTATACGTTAGCTACACTATAGTTAAATCAGTTCCAAATTGGCGAGAAATGTTCGGTTTTCTCTATTCGCGAGAAAAAGTAATCCAAGCGTATAAGCGCGATTTTGCGCATACGCAAGCGTCACGCATACAATGATACTGCGACATTGCGCTCCATATTGCGCCATGCGAGAGTTTTGTGGGCGACGATGTTCTGAATTAATTCGCTGCTGTAAACAGGTTTCGCCAATTTGGAACTGACTGAATGATAGCAAACCCAGATATTAAATTTGGTCTGAAATATTTTACTATTACTTAGTTGTACAAATGTGTTTCTGAGTCTCCTCTCATGAATAAATTCATGCACATTCCATTCAATGAAATTGAAGATATCGTCGCTGTTCTGACGTACCGGCAGCTTAATTTCTTTCTGCAACTATAACGGGATGCATCCCATTGTGTCGCTACGCTACTACGCTTTTATTCCGTGTATCGATCTGTTGTCTATTGCATCCCGTTATAGTTGCATAAGGTCACATTTTTTTAACCTGGGCTACATTTGTGTTACATTGGTCATTTTCATGAAATATACATCATTTTTTTGTTTTGGTAGAATATATTAAAATATTTACATCTAAAGGTATGAAACCATATATATCTGGAAAGCTCATAATGTAAGGATTGTAAATTCTTAAAGGGGCGTGTACATCTCAAGTGTTTGTCCTGGACAAAAATCACATGACTCCCTACGTATCTGAGTCTCCGGATGCCCATGTAATAATACCCATGGTGCAATAGATTTGCCGCGAATTTTAATCGACAAAAGGTAATGTTGAAATTATTGTACGAACGAACTGTGTCTAGAATAGTTTCAAACAAGAAGTGCAATGCATAATAATGAAATCAGAATTACAATCTCCTTCAGCATATAATCAACTTTTGGGCGATAACCTTTGATAAAAACGCACAACAATCGAAATATAAAGCATTTTACCCTCCGATTTCAGTGATATTTGTATTTTAAACTCTATCTAATTTTATTTTAAAACTGTTTTATGCATAATTTTCATTAGCTCAAATGGTAGAGCGCTGGCTTCACAATCATGAGGTCAGTGGTTCGAATCTTGTAAATGTCTTTTTCTTTTTGTTATTACACTCTTTTTTTTTTAATAACAGGATTGCTTATAATCGTTCGCTATATTGAATGTTGAAATAATACTTTTTTCATTTGCAATTTCACTATGATAAAGAATGTCCTGTAAATATAATTGTGTTGATTGAACCATATGAACTATGGAGTCCCTAGCACGTCTATAATGGACATAATAATGGTCTGCAAAGACCAATTGTTATGTAAATAAGAAGCCAGTCGGCTTATATCCTTGAATCGATTTTTTTTAGTTCCTTCAACACAGATATTTGTAATTTGCTCCAATCTTCAAAAAAGAGAGTTGTATCTTCAAAAATACATTACGCAGTTCACGGCTTACGCGGCCTGGTATGGGCGACAGTATTTTGGCGTAGATTTGATACCGTGCTGAACTCATCATGCTCATCGCTGCAAGAGCGCAATTATAAAATGCTGTCCGCTGTCCTAAATCTCTCTCGTCTTGACTCCCGGTCCTGAGCACATCATAACCCAATATTTGTATTGTGCCACTACTGTGAGACTACAGGGCCGTAAGACACTTTTTTCAAAGGGGGGGGGGGGGGGGGCGTTTTCAACAAAAAAATCACCGGAAGATTTTTGTGAGTCAATTATGCGCGTGTAGCGCGCGAAAATTTTCGAATTTGCACCTATTTTGTGCACGATCGAGGTACATGTTGGCTCTAAACAAGCTTGTAGCAAAGAATATTGCATTTTGGGAAGACAAATGCGCGCGAAATTTTTTCACTGTGTACACATTTTCCGGGGAAGATTTTTCAAAGGGGGGGGGGGGGGGCGATCGCCACCATCGCCCCCCCTTCTTACGGGCCTGGACTAAATAAGTGGGTATGCCGACTATAGTTTTATGTCAAATCTCAACATAATTGAGGCTACCGACGTAACGGATGCGCCAAAAAGTGGCTCTATAAGTTGTAAAATAAGCTGAAACCATCTAAAAATGCTCATTTATTGTTTTGTTCATATAATTATACAAAGACCGTTTGAACCAATATATCTATCCATTAATATATCCATCTATCTATATATCTAAACACGTTCTTTTGATACCCTTTTAAACTTCAGTGAAATAATTCAACAAGTTAAAAAAATATCTGAGGCCCCATGGCCATATGAGCTAAAATGTTTGATCGCATAACTTAAATAAGACACATTGATTCAACATGGTAAACACGTGCTGATAATTTTTCAGATTTCATTTTTTATATTCATGCGGCTTTTGCAAAAACAAATTGTCAACAAAACTTCAGTTTTATGCTAACATTAAATACATGAGACGTACTCCAAAGTGTTCAAAATCTTCAGTTGTATGCTAACACTAAATAAATGACACGTATTCAGAGAACATTTCAATGTCAAATGCGCAAATTGTCCAATTTCCAATTTGGTGCATTTATTCATATACAGGCTGTCTCAAAATGATATAGTAGGCTGCGCCTACCCATCGATGCCCATCATTAAAATCAATGAGATTCAGGTCCAGGTTTTTTCATCATCTTTGACATAACCATTTCATTAAAATTTTACGATCACGAATATCGGAATTATTTCACCTCTTTGGCAAAGTACAAAAGGGTGGGGGTGTGTGTGTTAACACTTTCCACGCGGCAGGCGTCTATAAACCGAACAAAATGTTTCAAAAATGTCAAAATGATTGAATTTCCATCACCATATTTGGAATCACCACAAGAAATACATTAAAATAAGTACAAATATGCCTTGTATTGATTCACTAATTCTTGAGATTACTTGAAATTTCGGAAAGGCTTTTGAAACATCTGTTTTGTGTGGTAAAACTAAAATAGCCGCGTGGAAAGTTTTAAACTTGTTTGAAAGAAACATAAATAGTCTCTCAATGCCTTGTCTGCTATTGTTCCCGTCTGTTATAAACTGTTGTTCGTTATGGTTGTTCAAATCATTAACATCCTTTAATTTGAAGAGTAAAAATGGATCGTCACACATCACTTAAGTGTGACGAACTTCTTTATGTGTTAGGGTGTACTTTGTTTTACTTTGATTTCATTGCAATATTGTAGATTCTTTACCATGTTTACAGTGGGTGTGGTTTTGGATGTCACTGCACTGTGATTGGTGTTTTATTGCTGATTTTCATCCGATACGCAATATAAACTGCTCACAAAAAGTATCGAAACACTTAGAAATGATTCAATACATAACGGCTCGAAAGGGTATGCATTAATCGAAGCAAATAACCTAGTGCATAATTTTGTTCTGCGTATTTTGACACCTCGATCGTTGAGATACGATGTTGCGGGGCGGAGTTATTGTCATTTCAATGATCGTGGGTCCACTTTTCAAAGTGACACTCATCCCTATTGAAAATCACGAATTTGATCATTCCAAACAGTAATGCAAACCTCTTTCTATAGGATGATTGTCACTTTTGAAACTGGACCCACGACCATCGAAATGACAATAACTCCGCTCCGCAACATCGTATCTCATCGATCGAGGTGTCAAAATACGCAGAACAATATTATACACTTGGTTATTGGCTTCGATTAATGCATACCCTTTCGAGCCGCTATATATTGGATCATTTCTAAGTGTTTCGATACTTTTTGTGAGCAGTTTATATTATGAGACATTTAGGGCGGGGCTTGATTCGTTTGAATAATGATACATTCAGTGCGCATGATCATTGCGTTAGCGCCCCCTACACAAAGTCGCCGGCGTATGCGTTGTGCGTGTAACCCAGCGTTGCCATATGCGCGTGTGCTAAAGAACGCAATTAATTCGAAGCAAGGTAAACAGCTCGATGGATTCGCCGATTTTATAAAGGGGGAAAGTTGTTGTACGTTTAGAATATAAACATAGTTCTTAGCTGTTTTGCTATAGACGATGGTCTTATAGTGTATAGGCTGTACCATATTTGGAGTCGTGTACAGGGTGAGTCAAAAAAAAGTTTACTCAACTTCAGCGATTTTTTTAGAAAAAGGTGTTCGTTTGTTTTCAAAACAATTTATTACGGTATAAAGACAAATTAATTAGCTTTGATATGAATTTTATCTGGTTTAGATTGGTTGAGGGAAACTTATTTTACGCTGTTTTGAATGAAAGTGACCAATTTAACGTCCGAACACGCTTCCAGATCTTGACCATTATATTTCATAAGATACGACCAATACAAAATTACAATACCGACAGCGAAAGGATCAATTCCTTTGTTATGAAATGATTAAAGGTGTGGTAATTGTGTCATAAATAGGCCTTAAAGCTGTCTATTGTCCCTCAGTGCAACCATCCTAAGCACACTCTCAAAGATCAGGAGAAAGACCAAACAAGATGCTGGATTATCAAGTGGGTTTCTATTCATTAACAGGAATAAATTTTACATGTAGAGAGAGAAAGACTATTACTTACTAGTATTACTGTGGACATTGACAATTTTTGATTGGTTCAAGGATAATGGTTACTTAATTGGACATATTTACGAAAAATAAGTGCAATATTATGTTTATTGATTTTATCAAAATACTATATCGTTTATTATTCACATTATCAGATAGTCACTGGTGACAATTTGCATTCAATATCCTCACATTATCAGATAGTCACTGGTGACAATTTTTATTCAATATCCTCATTTAGTTTTATCATGTTTATGAATATCTCTTGCGGACTATTTAATCCTTGCAATTATCCATATTTCATGTTTTAATCTATTAGGAGACAATTTTGAACAAGTCTATTGTCTACTTAATTCTTTTAATAAACAAGATGTGTAATGCTTTACATCATAATCCTAGTAAACATTATTAAGCTCGTTAAGCTTGAAATTAAAAACAGCTCCTGTACAGAAATAGTCATATTTACCTAACGGTATCATCAATAGCGTGATTTTTTTTCTCCAGATGATAGCAAAGAAATGGCGCAATCATTTAAAGTTTTGTTTGCCTTGATTTTGTGGTCAGAAATATTTTTTTAGATTTTTTCAATTAGGGTAAACTTTGTTTTGACTCACCCCGTATGGTCGCCGCAGGCGTCAATACACGACGACACAAATATGGTACAGCCTATACATTATAAGACCATCGTCTATAGCAAAACAGCTAAGAACTATGTTTTATTCTCATTCTAATATCTAATTTATTAGTTATTAGTTATTTTGATCTTTTATCATAAAATAACGCAGTTTGTTAGATTTATTTTAAACAAACAACAACAAATTTCCCCCTTTATAAAATCGGCGAATCCAGCTAATTTCCAACATCCTGCTTCAAATTAATCGCGTTATTTAGCACACACGCACCTGTCATCGCTGCGTTATACCCACAACGCATACGGCGGCGACTTTGTGTAGGGGACGCTAACGCGATGACGCCAGTGGCGTAGCTCAGGGGGGGAGTGGGGCAAATGCCCCCCCCCCCCCCCCTGACAGAAAAAAACCATTTGTCCCCCCGCCCCCAGCCCCTCTAAAAAAAATAAAAAGGAGGAAAAAAATGAAAAATCAGAAAATAATGATAAAAGACCGAGATGGCGGGCGGTTAGGGGAGGATGGGGCAACTGGACCGGTTAAGCATATTTCATGATATAAAAGCTTAAAGCTCGTGTAAATATTTATGGAATTGCTATGAAAATATCACCCATGTAACTGTTTACATATAACATATAATCAATGTTAAAAAATATCCAAACAAAAGGCCAATTACCACTAACTAAAAACTTTACTTGGCACGGTCCAGTTACCCCATCGTTGGGGCAACTGGTCCTATATGTTCCAAAGGTTAGAATACACAGAAATCATTGATTGACAACACGGTAACTCAGCAGTATTTGCTTTACAAACTCATTTCCATATTATTTAACGTGTAAAAATGATACAGGTCTCATGAAACCCATGTTTTATACAGTTTTCGTGGTTAACGTGTAAAAAGCAGTAATACTAATGGTGTACAAAGCAAGCGCAATTTTCGACTGCACGTTTATTATAGATAAAACGGTATGAACCTAGTTAAATGGTTACATGGTTGTGATATTCAGACACAACCATGTCTGGTTGTATACATTTGTCTATATATACCCCTTTCTTTAATGATTTTATTTACTTCATATATAATCATCATTTAGTACTTATAATAAACCATCTTGATATTTAGTCAGCTTTTCATGTTACAGGGGAAGTTAGTCAATATGACAATGATGACCCAACGGTTGATATACACAAAAAGCAGTGGATAAAATACATAAATCATGATATTTCGTCATAGCAAATACCTTTACAGACACCATTCAAAATATAATAAAGATGTAATTCATAATACCGAGGTTTTTAAACCATTCTAAAGCAATTTCATGTCATATTGTAATCCTTCAATATCAGAAATAGTGGTATTAGACCCGAAATGCCCCAAAATGTCTAAGAACTTGAAAGAATGTGAATTATTTCATATTCTATTCACATTTCAATACCGAGTCATGTTTTATTGACACTAACAACTCATTTTCAAAATGAATTTTACAATTTTGATTAAGTTTTTGCAGGCGGTCCAGTTGCCCCACACCCCTTCGGACCACTTACCCCAACAAATGACGTAGCACTTTGTCGAGATGAAACGTTATTAAAACACGCCTGTGACGTAATACATTTTGCGCCAAAATGTTTTAAAACATACCACCATTTGGCATAATAATCAATAACTCCAATACATTTCAGAAAAAAAGGCAAAACTGCATTTTTGTTTTTAGCCATTACACAGATTTCTGTAGCCAGTGAGTATCTTTGAATTCGCAAATATTACGGCGTTCGGGTCCTACAAGTAGACGAGTGTCTTTAGATAAGTAAGAAATGGTGTACTTTGTTATTTGCAAATTCATGAACTAATAACTCTACCAAATGAATACCCGTGATAATGATTTAAGTTGAAGCATTCTTTAAATGATAATATTGATCGGAAATCCAAACCACCAATGTCCCAAATTAGCAATATGCGCCATTTTACGGTCATTTCAACCACAACCTATGGTTTTAATCATATTTCGGAAAGTCCCTAAGCACACTACAATATAGCACCCATCAAATGCAATATGCACCTAGTATCTTAAGACGACTGTACTGCATGTATATATTTACTGTTGCATATCTGTCAATCATATAAAGTACATTAAACATGATCTAAACCCATCTTCATATATCGCCCATACTATCTGTGAATTTTCAATCAGTCACTCAAGGAGTTAGCTT
Source organism: Ophiura sarsii (assembly GCA_035610835.1). Lineage (NCBI taxonomy): Eukaryota > Metazoa > Echinodermata > Ophiuroidea > Amphilepidida > Ophiuridae > Ophiura > Ophiura sarsii. Next base: position 64,431,058 of record CM069456.1, read on the forward strand.
CAAAGATATGGAGAAAAATCACATGTGTAAATACCCTAAAGTTCCAAATGTTTTGGATTGTAGAAGGTAAAGATATATGTCAAATATCAACAAAAGTCGTATTGTTCAAAAGAAAGTAGTATGCCCATACAATTACAAAATCCTTCATTTCGGTCCACTTGCCCCACGGTCCAGTTGCCCCATATTCCCCTATATATTGGTATATTCAGCCCAAATAGTCAAAAAAAGGCAAAATAGTACATGTACTGTGCGATTTTTTTTGACCGTGCGAAATTTTTTGAACCTCATATGTTGTTTGATTATTATTTTTGTTGTTAAAATAAATCTAACAAACTGATTAAAGACCAAAATAACCAATAATCTAAATATGAATGAGAATCAAACATAGTTCTTAGCTGTTTTGCTATATACGACTCCATGGTACAGCCTTTACATTATAAGACCATCGTACATAGTATTAGAACTATATTTTATTCTCTAAATACAAATCTGATGTTGGTTTGTATACAGGGTGAGTCAAAATATTCAGGTCCCGATTTTAGAAAATCACGACAAATACTTTTGTTAAAAATTAACCAATGTCTTCATTGCATATATGGGTACACTAGCTACTTCTTTATACTTGAATTTATACATGAAAGCAGGGCTCAAATTACATCGCGGCCATCGCGGCCATTGCCGCGATGCCCTCGCATCTGGCCGCGATGCCCTCGGATCAGTAAAAAAATCACGGCCATAATGGCCGTGCCCTATTTTTAACAGTGGCCGTGGTGCCCTTTTGGCTCACGGTTGGGGGTTCCGATAAACTTAACTTTGATCAAATTATTCCAAGTTCAATCCGATTTTGAAAGGTGCAATGTGCTTTAACATTTTACAAAAATGACGATGTGAGAGTCCATTCAAGGTGTAAAGTTTTTATCTATCCACCAGAACGCTAATTAACTGTGCATCCATCTCATCAAACAAAAAACTGGGCCCGAAACTTAAACAATGTCAATCACTTACGTAAACCAATTGACAAATAGTTATTAAAGCGGCCCTTTTTGACCATGTCAGGCAGAAGTATGTCGTCCCGGTAGTAAATTTTCGTAAAAGGTTGCCCTAATTTTTTCCCAGTCAGTCACCTCGTGAATTTTACGTAAGTGGGGGGGGGGGGGGGGGGGGGGGGGGGGGGGGGGGGGGGGGGGGTCACAGTCAGAAATTTTCGCACGGTCACAAAATTTCACATAGTCAGAAATTTTCGCACGGCCACAAAATGTGAGTAACCGGCCCTGAGAGGCCCAAAACCAAGCGGCCCATGTGGCGATCGCCACAACGCCACAGTGGCCAGTCCGCCCCTGATTTCAGGCATCTGGACGCAGCTCCGCGAACAACGACGAAACATGCTCGTGTGAAATAGCTTGAATTTAGTAATATATCATTATACCATTATGACAGTGATTATAGACAGTGAAGCTAGCAGTTAGCATTTGCGCAAACGCGACACGCAACGCGATACCACGGTATGATTACGCGGCAGTACGCGCAACGCACAATGTTGTTCAATTCTAGTGGCATTTATGAGCCAAATCTGAGAGGTGATTTGCTGTTTTTGGAGCAAATTGTTAACCAATTTCACTGGAATAAACTTTAACACACCGTTATTTCCTAGATATTGCATGCAAATTATGCGCCACTTTGATCAAAACTAACGGAGACATAAGGATAACAAACACACACACCCCCACACAGATTTATAGTAAGATGCTCGCAGCAGCAATGAACATGATGAGTTCAGCACTCAGTCAGTGGCGTACCCAGCTTTTGGAAACTGGGGGTGGGGGGGGGGATAGTTACGAAAGTCATGATGTACCGACAAAAAAATCGCAAAAATGACCCAATTTTCTTCTTCTCGTCAGTAGCTGAAATATTGAAAAGTGGGGGTAGCGATGGCATTGTCAACAATAGCTGAAAAAAATCGCCTGGTAGAAATCGCAAATCTACCCAGTCAGAAGTCAAGGCATGAAAATACCGTCTATGTTCGCCCCGGCCGCCAGTGAAGTGAGATTTCAAAAAAAAAACCAAATAAAAATCGGATCATTTACAACTCGCGATTGTGAAGGATTGCCTCCATCAATTTTTGATCATCTTAGGCTCATTTTGAAGGGGAAGTCCTATTTATGTAAGATGTCATTTCCGATTTAATAAAAAAACACGATTTTTGTTACTATCTTTGAGTCGATAAAGATGCATTTTCAATGCGATCGTAAACATCGTATTTTTGATAATTTTTAGACGTCATAGCAAAAACTTTATGCACAAGAAATGTTCCTAACGTATTAAACTTGATCAAAAATATATTTATTTGTAATACATTTTTGGACAGGGGTCAGGGCCACGACTTTTATTCACCTACGGTAAAAATATACGCCATTTTCCAAACACACAGAGACTAAATCGTTTTTTCTAAAAAAAGGTATTCAGCAGGATTCGAACCGAGGAGGGGAGAATCTATTAGATTACTAGTCCATATTCGTAACCGCTCGGCCATAACTACTTACTGACGTGTCTATGTGTTCTCTATAATAATGAACTAGTGGTGAACTATTGAGTATTCGACGAAATGTAGCCAAATTGAACCCAGTTTCTAAATTGTATTTTAAATGTGAAAACGGTGTCGCTGCAAGCTAGGTTTGGATTCAATGTGAAGAGCAATAAATTGATGATCGTGGAAGGTTATTAATTTAAAGCTTTTAATGAGACAGGGGTCAGCGCCACGGGAAATATCCCCCTAGTCACATGACGTTGAACCACATTTAAATGCCTTAATGTTGTCATTGTATAAGGCTGACATTTTGGCATAAATTGAATTGCACGATATCGACATCCGCTTTTCAAGGGAAAAATAAATTCTCTTCGTATACAATAGACTCACTCAACGTTGGCATCTGACTGTACCGACGGAAGCTCAAGTTTACCGACGGGGATATTTCAGGGGGGCACCGGCCCCTGGACCCCTGGGTTCGCCACTGAGCACGGTATCAAATCCACGCCAAAGTACAGTCGCTCACACCAGGCCGTGAAAGCCGTGAACCGCGTAACGTATTTTTGAAGGTACCATTCTCTTTTTTTAAAGTTTGGAGCAAATCAGCAAATACAAATATCGGTCGTATAGGAAATAAGAAAATCGATTCAAGGACATATTAGCCGATTTGCTTCTTATTTACATAACAATTGGCCTTTGCAAATCATGTTCATTGATAGACTAGCTAGGGTCTCCATAGTTAAATTGAACGGAATAGTCAACACAATATATTTATAGGGTATTCTTTATCGCAGTGAAATTGCAAAAGAAGAAAAAAATATCATTCAACATTCAATAAATATTGCGAACGATATGCAATCCTGTCAATTTCTAAAAATAAAATGTAAATAACAAACAGAAAAAAGTATAACAATCCTAGGATTCGAACCACTGATCTCATGATTATGAAGCCGGCGCTTTGCCGACTGAGCTAATGAAGACTACACATAGATATTTAGAAAATAAAATACATAAAGTTCAAAATACGAATATCACATGAATCGGGGCAAAAATGCGGGCTAAAATGCTTTATATTTCGATTGTTGTGCGTTTTTAACATAGGATTATCGCCCAAAAGTTGATTATATGCTGAAGGAGATTGTAATTCTGATTTCATTATAATGCATAACACTACTTTTCGAAACGATTCTAGACACCTTAGTATTTCGTTCGTACATAAAATGTTGGCCATTACGTTTTTTCGATTGGAATTCGGCGCGGCAAATCTATTGCACCATGGGTATTATTACATGGAAACACGGAGACTCAGATACGTAGGGAGTCATGTGATTTTTGTCCAGGACAAACACTTGAGATGTACACGCCCCTTTAAACTAGAAATCAAATATACAGGTGACCTAAACATTATACAGGGTGTAACAATTAAAATGTTATACAAAATGATGATTTACTTTTTTTCTTCTACAGTCTAAATGCAGGACCTATATGAAGGATATACATGTTTTTGTTGTATTTGAGTAAATTACCCATCCATCGAATTCAATATTAATTAGTCAGCTTATTAGGAAGTATATATATACGGGGTGGTCAAAATACCCAATGTTTAATACTGAAAAAACACCAATTTAAACAAGTTATGAAATATATGATAATTCAGAACAAGTTTGAGAGACTATCGTTTAGTTTAACCATCACTATGTGATTATAAAGCATTGTTTCACACAGCAATTTAATATACAGGGTGTTTAAACTACCATGTACAGTACGTGAGTATTATGTTGTCATCTCATCCACTACAGTTATTGATAACGTAACTCAACCTGCAACAGTGGGCATTTAAAAGTATCATAATAATATGTGTTGCATATAAAGTAATGACAATTAATTACTTTGGCTATAGTACATGTAGTACCAGTTGTGGTCATAGGTCTTAAAGACATTCCTGAGGTAATACTTTCAAATGAAGGTCAGGAGAAACCATCCATTCAGGCAAATAGGACAATAAGATTTAGTCAGTTGTTGATTACTGTGTGTGGTAGAGCATGACATTGTATGCAATGGAATCATTTGCATACTTGGGACTGCTATACCACTCCGCTACCATTTGTCTGTTAGGACATTTTGAGATTTAACAATTTTCCACCCATGTATTGCATTGCAATCACCTCCTCCTCCTCCACTCCCTCCTCCTCCGCTCCCTCAACCACCCTGACTAATTATACTTAACGAGCTGTATTAATTAAAGCAAAAGTGATAGATTTTTTCTCTCTTCAGATTATTAAAAGGTATTAAATTGTCTTTAAGATAAGCTCAAACACACGTCAATTTGATAGAGAGTTACTCAAATACAATAGCCTAAAGACAAAAAAAACTCTAAAATGTAACAAAACCACCTTTTTGTGGTGCCGAGGTTAAAAAACGTGACCATAAAGAAAATACGCGTACCGGCACATCACAACAGAAATAAGTAAAGAGATGTGCCGGTATGTCAGAACAGCGATGATTGTATGCCTTCTTTAATCCCCATACAAATTTCCATTGGAAATAGTTCATTATAGCTAATGCATTCCAATGGTAGGCAGAGTGTCAATTTTGACCTCCTTCCGAAATGGATTCACTCAAAGTGAAACTATTCCCAAGATTGTCACATATCTTTAATCTCTCTCTTTTATTCTTCTTTAAAGATAGAATATTTCGGTGGGAATTTAAAGTTTGATTTTAACAAAACATGACATACAATTCCCTATAATTTCTCATTACACCACATGATCTTGAAATACTACAAAGTTCTATTTATTTCATCATTACTTAGTATTATTGTCCAGCCTATAATTAACTAAAAATATCAAAGAATTTTTTTTTAAATCACTAAAATATTGTTATAAATGTTTCCCCTGATATAATCTCTCAACATATCCAAAATGTATTAAACAAGCTTAAAGGAATTTTTCATTCATTTTTAAAACCATACATACCGAAAAACTAACACAATAGTACAATGGGTTCCCAGTGTTTTATTTCAATTTGTAGCACGCAGGTGTCCTAAGACTTTTGGTTGCTAGTGTATATCACTAACATATTGATATAAATGTTCCCTCTGATACAATAATCTCTCAAATTATCCCAAATTTATTTTAAAACAAAGTTATGAGAACTTTTCATCAATTTGTCAAACCTAAAATACCGAAAACTAACACAGTATTACAATGAGTTCCCAGTGTTTTATTTTAAGTTGTAGCATGCAGGTGTCCTAAGACTTTTGGTTGCTATCCCTAACATATTGTTATAAATGTTTCCTCTAATCCTCTATTCATGTTGTTGAACTTACTATCCCATTTGAGATGAATATTGCCTCTGCTCATAAGGGGGGAAAAAAAAGTTGATTTGCCCTTTCAGGGTCAAAGTCAGGGTCGGAAGGTCGGTGTTTTTTTTTATTTGGGTGAAAACTTTTGAAAATTTACTGCACAAAAAAACGTTTTAAAGATTTTTTTTTGATTTTTTTGATTTTGTTTTGTTTTTATTTTTAAACAAGCAGATACTACTCAAAAATACGTTTTCATCTTTCTTTATTGTAATGTGCTTCTTTCATTTTTTTTTCTTTTTCATTTTTTTTCTTCAACCTTTTTTAATTTAATTTTTGAAGAAAAAAAAAAAAAAAAAAATAGCGGGACCCTAGATTTCCGAAAATTCGGGTCGGTCGGAAAGGGCAAGTCAACTCTTTTTTTTGTTGGCCTAATCGCAAGACCGAAAAAGGTACAGTTCACTAATTTCGGACATCAATTCAGGGGAGTACAATTGTGTTCTTAGCTATATAGAAATTGGGTCACGTGGGCTAATTAACCAGGGAGAACAAAAATAGGATGAGTGCAATATTTAAATTTACTGGTTCTAAAGCCAAGAAAAATGTTTTTAATTATGTATCTAAAAATGCTCTCCTTTGTAGTTACGCAATTTGGAATGCAAGGCACGAACCTTTTTGGATAGAGTGTCCATATATTAAGACTTAGGGCAGGCCCCATTTCCTGCTGGTTTCAGGTTTTAATTATTTTATGTAGGCTTGTGATATACGTGTGTGTTTAAATCTTTTAATATGTATAGTTGTTGTTGTTGTCCTTTGTCTTTCCTGTATGGGATGGATCCGTCCATCCCGTATCCTGGAATTTCTGTACGGTCTTTTAATTGTTGAATAAAGATTGATTGAGTAAAAATCTCTCAAAATATCCCAAACTTATAAAAACTTTTCATCAATTTGTAAAACCTAGAATAACGAAAAACTAACACAGTTGTACAATGGTTAAAATCGTCAAATATCCAAAGTTAACGCTTTCCACGCGGCTATTATTTTTACCATACAAAAAACAGATTTTTCAGAAACCTTTCCCAATTTTCAATGGCTATCTCAAGGATTCCTGAACCAATACTAGGCATGTTTGTACTTATTTCAATGCATTTCTCATGGTGATTCCAATTATGGTAATGAAATACAGTGATTTTGACATTTTTGAAACATTTTGTGAAAATTTGGAATGTCGTCTGCAGCCGCCTGCCGCATGGAAAGCGTTAACGACTACAGTGTGCTCCTTCATACTTTTTCTAATTTCGAAGAACATTTCATTACACAATTATTGAACCGACTCGGACAAAATTAACATACAATATCAATATAATTATTTTCCGCTCTGTTATAAAATACCGTTGAACCATTTTGCTCTTTTCAGACTTTTACCGTTTATGAAAGCGTCATTCTTCCCTTGAAAGATATGAAATCCGTGTGTGCATTTTGTTTTCAACTAAATAGCATTGATTATGATGCCATTTACATAGTATTGTGTCTTTTTATGGATACCCTGTACAGTGGCAATTCGATTTCACGCAAATCTATGTTTAACTGGTCATTTGGTTCTTGCGCCGGCAATATATAAATAGTCCCTCGATTATATCGCCAGAGAATACCAAGTCGATATAGTTGCAGCAACAGCACCAATAGATTCTTTATGGCAAAGAAAATTCTATCGGTTGCATCCTCAATGGTGAACATGTTCGGATTGATCAACAAATACAGACGGACAATAAGATACGGGCCGTCTTGCATAAACATCGTCGCGAAGATTGTCGATATTTCCTCTTTGCTTTCAGTGGTGTTCTTCTTGTCTATGAACAGATTGAGTCCGATTGGAAATTGGAAAAGACTGAGGGAAAACACTAACAGGATGATGAGACTCAACGATCCGCCTTTACACTGTACCTGGTCATTGTCAATTCCTTCTCTTAAGAAATCCAACATGTCGGCTGACATACCGACGTATGCTAGGAGTATATCAGACAGTCTCTCACGAGTCACATATCCTCGCGGGAGAATCCATCGACCCAGTATTAAAATAATCACGAGGCTCTGCTCCAATATTTTTACGATCATCCGTGATTCTTCAGGCTAAAATTAAAGAAACAGTATGTTATGTATTTGAAAAATAAGTAAATTATTACACTTGTAAAAGTCATGGACAAATCTTTTAATTCTAGCACAGCTAGCGATTCACGATACGATTGCGCTGCCAACGGTTGCTTGGGAGAGGCCAGAATGAGTGCTGCGGTCATGGAGGAAAATACGCAGATCTATGGTGGTATATGTGTGGGAAAACCCCGCTACCGTGAGCGAGGCGATTCCACTGACCGCTCCGTGGAGCGCTCCACTGATGAAAGCAATAAGAGCCAATAAGATTACGGCTTTTGACCACGTGTTGTTTTTCAAAGCAACGCGTTGTTTTGGGAACGGAATAAATCGCAATATTTGACACTATTGAAATGATATTGAAATATAATTGTATGCCAAAGCACTCAGGGGGTTGGTGGTCGGGGAGGTAAAAACAAGGAGGCACAAGCTAAAACTATAAATTGGATATCCAACAATCTTAAACTATAAATATTGTGTTATTGCGATTTATTCCGTTTGCGAAAGCAACGCGTAGCGGTCAGTGGAATCGCCTCGCTCACGGTAGCGGGGTTTTCCCACACATATACCACCATACAGATCGTTATGGTTAGGCAAAAAAAAAAGGTGTTTGTTTGTCCATAGAGGGTCCTCAAAAGGTAGGGTCGGTAGGTCGGATTTTTTTTTTTAAAAAAAATATTTTTTAATACGGATATTGTATTTGGGAATATAAATTCGGCATGAATACTGTGAATTAAAGTCCAAACACACACCAAAACACCTCACTTTTCATAAGCTTGCGACATTGTTGCTTTACTCTTCACACTGCTGATTTTGATCTCTTTCTCCTGCTGGGGATGGGGCAGATTGTCAATTTAAAGTTCCAATATTGTCGCATTGGTTGCAACACTACAAACTCGATCAATTATTTTTGTACTGAGTTTGCAATGCGCAGATACCGTAGGACGCCGCCATTGTGATTGAATGTTGCACAAAGTGAAATAACGTTGTGTTGAAGTTTTGCTAGAAATATATACGTGAAAGTATTGCTAAACCTATTTTCCCCGCACTAACTACCCCAAGAATTGTTTTATACTATGTTGAAATTAATATTCATGCCGTTGAGCAACATTTTGGGAACAAATATTAACTGTAACTAGATTTTTCATATTTTCTCACACTGCATTTTTAGTATAAAAATGACATCACTTGCACGTGCGATCACTGATTTTCATTTAGTCCTTTTAATAGTCCCGCGGGTGCCAAGTTCATGCATTAAACATCGTGTTTACACGGGATTGCGCATTGGGGATGGTGTTGCAAATACCAGAATGACGATATCATACGAAATAAGGAATAAAAACGGTCCGTTTGGCCATTCAAATTGCTCAAAAAGTTGTTTTAAAAAAATTATCGAAAATAAAAAGTAATACGGTCGGCACCTAGGTACACGGTCGGTCGGACGTGGACAAACAAACAACTTTTTTTTTTTGGCCTATGGGAAAAGTCGACATCCAAAGCCTGCGTCATCATTGGTTCTGCGATTGCAACACAGAAACATATATTTCTAACCATATAAACATTGTGTTTAAATGTCAATAGTTGCCATGGTTATACACGCGAATGAACAATAAACCACATATTTACAGTTATATTAGATTACTTTTCTTTCTTTTTATCGTTATACGGAATCCCGGGGGGGGGGGGGGGTACTCACCCAAGTCGACATACGGGGGTGTGCCGCTCTAATGGGTAGCTTTTTGGACACAAAATCCCTAAACATGGGGTATGATTTTGTGCTGGCAATCCCTAATAATGGGGTCACTTTTTACAAATGGGTCTATTTTCGAGAATTTTTTGTCGATTTTCGCGAAAATTTGCAAAAATTAGGTCTATTTTCCCGATAATTTGCGAAAATTTGGTATAAAATGAAGCAAAACCCCTAAAAATGGGTACCGATTTTTCCAAAATCACCCCTAAAAATGGGTATGGGTTTTGAATCTCCAGCGGCACACCCCGACCAAACCAAATCCGAGTACCCCCCCCCCCCCCCCCCGGGTACGGAATCCTTCGTTGAGCTGTGATCAACATTATTATATTACAACATACATTTACGTGACAATCCAATAACGTCTAGAATAGATGATGTTAACCCCATAGAGGTCAACAATTAAACTGGCAAGAACAATCTCTAAAGAACGCAATGGCTATAATTGTTTACAACTATTGTATTTCCTATGAGAATAGTTGTGTCTATTTTAATCCTGAAGAATAATTATCCAATACTGATAGGTTCATTGAGGGAAAGTAGTGCAAACTACTGTTCCCGTGGTGTTTAATGACTGATCACTACTTCCAGACGGTGTTACACCTCATACATAATTCAGTGTAAAGTAGTAGGCCGACATTACACATACACGTAGCGAGCCGGGCGGACCAAATTCATCTGACATAAGCACAATATCATCCAAAAACCGTCTTCACCGGGATTCTTCACAATAATTATCACAGATTTGTCTATGCTTGGTCGATACAGCATTGTAATCATCCAAAACGCCCCAAATCTGCCACTAAACAAGGCTGTAGTTATTCACCATCCATCCGACATAAAGTGCTCAACAAAAGAAAGTCATACACTTTGTTTAGGTCCTTTAGAGTAACTTTCGATTATTTGTTGACCAAACAGACTAGATAGACATTTCGATGAATCTTTCCGGAACAATTTGATACCAAATTTGCCAACAACAAAGATAAACCATGATTATCTCCATTTAAAGAAAATTGGTCACTTTTCGAAAGTCACATTTTCAACGCACGCAAGCCGCGAGAAAATGCTATGCGTGGCATTTGAATGGCCGGCAATGTAATGGATATTGATTACACAGGGCAACTGCGTTGGGTAGTGCCTGAGCGAGCGGGCTATTTGATTATGAACAGGTAACATGTGGTCTTTTCTTCTCGCGTAGTGTATTGAAAATGTGACTTTTGAAAAGTGACTAATTTTCTTTAAATGGTGCTAATCATGGTTTATCTTTGTTGTTAGGGAACAACTTTGGTATCAAATTGTTCCGGAAAGATTCATCTAAATGTCTATCTAGTCTGTTTGGTCAAAAGATAATAGGAAGTTACTCTAAAGAACCAAAACAAAGTGTATGACTTTCTTTTGTTGAGCACTTTATTATAAAGAGACGCAAAGAAAAACATAGTACATGTACTTACTGAAGGGCCGTTATCAAATTCAACAAGTGAATCATTTCTGTTCCCAGGCTCGTCACAGCTTTGAATGCTCTTTGTGCTATTCGACTCAAGTATACATATGATTGGCACAGTTCCCGTCAGAAAGATGAACATACACGGCCAAAATCTGGATTGTCAAATTAGAAAACAAATATACAACATTTAATAAGGCACTTGCATTGAAGGTCATTAGTTCAAATCGTTGTCCACGACCTATGCAAATGTACAGGGTACAAAACCAATTACTTCGTCGCTGTTCAGCCATAACGACACATCACAAAAAATAATTAGCATTTTGAGATATCGTGTTTGAAAATTTTCCGATTTTTGAAGACTCATTGGAAAACATTTACATCAAATGACACTATCATTGTCAAAGAGCATTAATAAATATATTTAAATATATATACGGCCATGTGTTTTGAATTCGCCACCCTAACCGTTGCATGTCCAGATTTTTACATTTTACACCATTTGAGATTCGAATTAGCATATCGCAATAACTACTTGTTCTACCCCATAAAAAGTATATATTTCTGAACGGTAATCTCACAAGGAATCAAAATATGCTATTGGAAGTTAGATAGGACCAAATGGTAACATGTTGTGATTAAGAATGTTAAAACTATATCGATTTTTTTCATATTTTGATTTAAGCTCAATAATATTTGTATACCTATCCCATCAGAACATTATGGTTGTCAATGGTAACTTGTTAACATATTCTATATCGAGAAGTAAATGAGCACAAACGTTTATATTTCCTATTTATTAGAGTTTACAAGTATATTTTGGGGGGTATGCACCCTTTCCTGATTTAAACGGCATTTTTGAATTCCCCTATTTGAGAGCTTTCCAAAAATGTATAACTTTGCTATCATCGGTTGAATACTTTTTTTGCTATAGTCATGTATGTAAAACCGATGAATTAGGGTAAGTTCACTGTGTAGCGAATAGGGAAAAAGCCAAGGACAATGCAATCGATTCATGATAACAATTGTTACATAATAGTTGTCAAGTTTGTTGGAACAGAATCCTATAGAATATAAAAATCTATAAAATGAGAGCAAAATCATGTTTCTACCATACAGGGATGAGGAGTTGTTGTAAATTGAACGTAGAATTGGAACTTTTTCTATATTCCCCATAGAGATTGTACACAGCGCCACCGCCACCACCACTACCGTGGCCACCGCCACCGCCACCACCCCTGACTTTCACAATATAATCAATCATATCTCAACCAAACAGTTATAGAAATACCTGATTTATTCACACACTGTATAACTAGATGAATAGGCTTTCAAATGACACCTCAACCATTGCTCTATCACATTTAGTTGTTGAGTTAATAGAGAGAGAAGGATGATTCATTAAGTCAAAGAAGGGATGATTTGTGCCTCAATTTTTATGTCCTCTGACAAATTTGCCAAATGGGTACTTCCTACAAGAGGGTCTGTCCACAAAAGAAATTTGAGGGGGTCCAACAAACTCAGTATCCCGATGGTAAAAACAGAACGTTGCAAAAAATGCCCTGTTTCTTATATGACAAACTTGTACAATAATACTTTATAACTCTGTTTATAATGCTGTTTTTAATAGTCTTATGGTGATCATATGGTGCAATCTTCCAAAGGGGGTGTGGGGGGGGGGGGGGGGGGGTACCTGGTTTGTGTCTATGAGTTCAAAGAGGGTGTAAGTGTACTGAGTTTGTTTGAAGGTTGTGTTTCGTTAAGTGAGTATTGAAGTTTGAGTGGTGTATGCGTGACTGTTTGATGTGTGCGGGCTTAGGGTTTTCAATTTTTGATGTATTAATTCTATGTGCAATATTTGATCAGACTTGTATAATAATATTTTATAACTTGCCCGGTTTGTGTCTATGAGTTCATAGTGGATGTAAGTGTACTGATTGTTGTTGTTGTGTTTCGTTAAGTGTAGTATTGAAGTTTGAGTGGAGTATGCGTGACTGTTTGATGTGTGCGGGCTAGGGGTTTTCAATTTTTGATGTATTAATTCTATGTGCAATATTTTATAATCTAATGGTCTTTTTTTACCTTTGGGTTTCTCGGTTACGGTTATATTACCCGAATTGAATACACAACACGAATTGCGAAGATTTTTCGTACCGATTATTGATTTCAGATGAGACAACAGCAAAGCACCTGATCCCGGACTTTTTTTGTTAGGTGTATTTATTAATATTCTTTGACAATGATATTGACATTTGATGTGTCGTTATGTTTGAACGGGCGACGACTTCAATCAATAATAGTAATGTTTATTCAGTGATACCATCTGTGGTGATACAAACTGGAATGTGTACATTGTTACAATTGTATTACATGTGTGCACTTGTAAGGATTATAAGAAAAAATAGTCCACTTTGTACAACAAAACATCAATTCAATTCAAATATTCTGATCTACGGCTAGATCAGAATTTCACACTAGTAGTTAGGGAGCATCACAGAATTTTAAATCTATGGGGAGCATAGGGTTTTATGGTCCTGGTCCGAGGCTGACACAGGAGTTTTATACCAAATGTCCTTTGAAATTGGTAATGGTATGTTTAAATCATAAGTGGACACCATTGCCACCTTGGGTTATGTATTGATTGACCTTGACCTTGATTTAGGGTAGAAAATCACACGTGTTTCATTGTGTTTCCATGTATGCCCCCAGCTATAAAGCTCTAAACAGTCACCATATATTATATGGCCATGTGTTTTGAACTGGCCACCCAAAAGGGTGGTGGCGTTGCATTTTTGGTGACAAATCATCCATCTCTCTCTACTAACTCAACAACAAAATGTTGTGTGAATAGATGAAGTATTTCTATAACTGTTTGGCTGAGATATGATTGATAAAGTCAGGGGTGTTGGCGCTGGCGGTGGCGGCGGTGGCGGTGGCGCTGTGTACATACTCTATGGGGAATATAGAAAATGTTCTCAATTCTACGTTCAATTTACAATAACTCCTCACTCTGTATGGTACAAACATGATTTTGCTCTCTAATTCATCGGTTTTACATACATGACTATAACAACAACAAAAAATAGGATAGGGTGCATACTGAAAATAATATATATTTGTAAACTCTAATAAATATGAAATATAATTTAAACGTTTATGCTCATCCACTTCCCGATTTAGTAAATATGTCAACAAGTTACCCTTGACAACTATTATTTTCTGATGGGTAATTGCATAAGGACCTAATATGCACAGTAAAATGATGATTGAGTAGGTATAGGCTACAAATATTTTTGAGCTTGAATCAAAATATGACAAAAATCGATATATTTTGAACATTCTTAATCACAACATGTTACCATTAGGTCATATCTAAATTGTATTTCTTGTGAGATTACCGTATCTATATATATCTATATATACTTTTTATGGGGTAGAACAAATAGTTATTGCGATATGCTAATTCGGATCTCAGATGGTGTAAAATGTAAAAATCTGGACATGCAACGGGAAGGGTGGCGAGTTCAAACACATGGCCATACTGGGCATAAATGCTGCTCTCGTGATTTCATGAGTAGCAACAGCAAGAATTACCATTATTAATGTCCATCGTTTATTCTGAAGTAATTTATATAACAATAATTCTTCAACACTATACTGCGTATCCTATTAATCATGTGATTGGAATTGCACTCCGTGTATTTGCAGAGGCCTTGGAGGATGATTTGAACTAATGACCTTCCATGCAAGCACAACTATATTATACAATGTAACAGCGGTTCTTAACCTGGGGGTCGTTTGGGGTTTTCCAGGGGGTCATGAAGGGTCATAAATATAACTTTTGGGGAAACCATTTTAATATTTCGCTCTAGGCATGCCTAAACGTATAATGTATGTATTTAAACCCCGCATGTTTGCGCACACCGATATCCCATGTAACATTCCCATTTATATAACAGACAGCCCATGATTGGCCTAGGACCTATCCGAATTGCTATAGGTGTTACACTACAGCACTACACACTTGCACGCTCACGGTCTGCGTTTGATTCCAGGCGTATGCAGAGACTGACCCCCCCCCCCCCCCCCCCCCCCACCCCCACCCATTTGACCCTTTTTCATCCTGATCATATGCATAGTTTAACTAATAGAAAGACCGGGACAAAAACACGCCCGGGATTTAAAGTTAAATTGGAGTCCTCTTTGTCCTGGCTGCCTGATTGACTTTTTGTTCTCGTCCCCTCGTACGCCGTTATATTGTAGGTCTACTGTACGTTTGCACTACGCTGCGGAGACACGGACTGCCGCCTTTTACCCGCCCATAACAGAAAATACCCAGTTTGTGCCACGTACGCCTCCACGCACCTTACGGTCTGTACCATTTCGAGTGCGCCGGCAACGCGTGCGACATGTTTTGTTTATACGCGGGCGCGTAGCAACAGTTTAAGAGTTTATGGTTTATATTAGAAATGTTCGTAAAATATTTGTATTAGGCGGTCGTATAGTCTTGTATAAATGCTTATTACTACGATCTGTAAGGATAACAAGCGGCAACATTATATAGAAATGTAGCTTTGTCCATGATAAAAATATTTTAGGGGAAGACCATATGTCATCACTCACTCATTAAGCCACAATGTTAGTCCAAATAGTACCTAGCCGGATTGGAGAAAATCAAAATGTCGATAGTGGACGATGCGTGACACTTTCGTGACACTTGCGTGGCACTCGTTGCTACGTAGGGCGAAGATCCCTGTGCATAGCGATTGCATGGGCAGATTGGCAGGGATCTACACCCGGAGGCATTTGGCGGACAGACAGACAGACGGAGAGACTCGCCAAAAATAGCATTATGTTAGGCCTACATCAATAATCAGGTTTTTTTCGAAACATTGTATGTGCGTATGCTTATTCAGCGTCATCTCCGAACGATATAGAATCACTAGAAAATATATATTCATTGGATTTTGGTAAAAAAAGAGTAGTGTCCACTAACGATACCCCTGAAGTAGACCGCTAGACATCGGGAGCGTGTTGGCGCAGCGGTTAGTTCTCTCGCCTTGCACCAATGAAACCCGGGTCAATTCTGTGCACGACCGCGGGCTTTATGTGCATTTGGTTTATCACGATCCAGGACACGCTTCGCAGGTTTTCTCCGGGTACTCCGGTTTCCTCCTGCTTTCAAAATCTGTGATCAGTTGTTTCGGTTATCAAAAACTTCCTTGACCCAAAGGTATTTGGGGAGCTGCGTTGAAAAATGGTGGATGTTACAATCTAACTGCGGATAGGTTTGCGCTAGAAATTGGCAGCACCCTAGTTGATGCGACATGATTCTGATGATTCACCAGCAGCAAAATCACAGCGCTTTGAGCCATTTGGAAAAGGCGCTATATAAATACTGATTATTATTATTATTATTATTTTCTGGCCCAACACTTAAGATGGTCATTTCCGTCACGTGGCATTTCCGTCACATTTTCGTCATCTCCGTCACATTTTCGTTGATTTTCGGTGTGACGGAGATGACTGAGCACCGTTACGGATATGACTTTCACATGCAGCCACCTCCGTCACATGAGTATTTGTTGCTCATAATGTGTAAAATAAAACAGCATTGGGCACAATTGTATTGCGTCACACCTTGATAATCAATGGTCCTAAATAGTCGATACCGGTCCTTGTAAAGGCTGGTTCATCAGGTTGAAGCCTTGACGCTGGTAGATCTGCCATTTTTTGTTCACCCACTCGTGCTTGAAATTTTCTGCATGTTACACAGCGCTTCACTATCTTTCTTACTTCCACACTTGCCTTTACAATCCAATACCTTTGTCTCAATTCTGCAATTACATGGTTTCTTCCCTGGTGGTTAACTCTTTGATGGACATGTCTTATAATCAGGGTCGATACATGATGATTCTTTGGAAGAATCAGCTTGATTAGATTAAAGCCTCCATCTGCACACACATATTTAAGGTTGTGTGCCAGATCTATGGCCTTGGTTTCTGTTGATACAGCTTTGAGGCAATCATCGACATAGAAATTGTTAACACTTTCCACGCGGCTATTATTTTTACCATATACAAAACTGATTTTTCATAAACCTCTTCCAAATCTCATAGTCTATCTCAAGAATTACTTAACCAATACTATGCATGTTTGTACTTATTTCAATGCATTTCTCATGGTGATTCCAAATATGGTCATAAAATTCAATAATGTTGACATTTTTTAAACATTTTGTGAAATTTTGGAATGTCGTCTGCAGCCGCCTGC
Source organism: Ophiura sarsii (assembly GCA_035610835.1). Classification (NCBI taxonomy): domain Eukaryota; kingdom Metazoa; phylum Echinodermata; class Ophiuroidea; order Amphilepidida; family Ophiuridae; genus Ophiura; species Ophiura sarsii. The sequence goes on from CM069456.1 coordinate 64,448,492, forward strand.
CGCGTGGAAAGTGTTAAGCAGCGTCTTCACTGTCTCCTGGTCATAATTGTGCTTATTGTCCCTTGCCGTCTGCCTGAGTGCAAAGTTTGCACATGAGGGAGATGATTTAGCTCCAAACACATGAACTTTCATCCAGTACTCTTTGATAGGCTTGGTTAGATCACCGTTTGGCCACCAAAGAAACCTTAGCAGGTCTCTATCTTCTTTTGGGACTAAGACCTGGTAGTACATAGCCTTTATATCAGCCATCATGGCAACAGATTCCTGTCGAAACCGCAGCAGCACTCCCAGAAGTGAATTTGACAAGTCTGGACCTTGCAGCAGCTTCTCATTAAGACTTATTCCTTTGTATTTAGCTGCACAATCAAAAACAACTCGTATCTTTTGTTTCTATGGATGGTACACACCATGGTGAGGTACGTACCAGACCTTTCCATCCTTACGTGACACTTCCTCGTCAGTGACTTCTTCTGAATACCCATTCTTCAACGTTTCATTCACAAATGTAATCTATTCTCTGTTGAAATCTGAATTTCGCGCCAACTTTCTTTTCAAATGTTCTAGTCTCTTTTCTGCTAGTAGGCGGTTGTTTGGAAACTCTTCTTCTGGCGTACTTACCCCCAACCCGAGAACCGCCCAACCCACGAACCGCGAATTATAGTTGCTAAATAATATAGCGCGCACTAATCTCGCATGTGTTAAAAAGTTCATGCGGCATCATTACGCCGTATACTGTCCTTCACCTTAGCTAAAAAGCTTCTATCCTCCGTGGATTGTTGTGGGGTGTCTTCAACAATGCGCTCTCCAACGTCAGCGTTATACATGTTCTTTATCTGTTCAGTGATCTCTTCGTCTACTATAACTCTGTAGACTGGTACGTTGTTTCTATCATCCTGTTGCTGCCGCGAAAGACCATGTACTACCCAACCGAGTACTGTCCTTATAGCAAAAGGACCATCACCTTCACTGTGAATTATTTCCCAAGGCTCCAATGCCTTGGGCACGATATTGCCTATTAACATGTCTACTTCACCTTCCACTTCCTGTAGGTCAATTCCATTGAGGTACGGCCATTGCTTGATGTCCTCATATGTTGGAGTGCGTGCCTCACTAGCAGGGATGGATGGACACGTGTACGATTTATATAGGAAGATCTATAGTAATTTCTCCATTTGCACCCATCACCTCCAATCCATTTATAGATTGGCTTTCAACTTTCTTTTCTCCAGTGATAGTCTGTAAACCAAGCTTCGTCTTAGTTCCTGTGATCTTCAACTTATCCTTCAACCTTTCTGTGAGGAACACCGCGTCGCTCCCATCATCGAGCATTGCATTGGTTTTAACCATCATTCCACTCTCCTTGGATCGTACTACAACCGGTACTACAATTTGAATTGAGTTGTTGTTATCGGCCCCGGTGAGACCACATGATGTAGTATTTTCAACAGCAACTTTTGAAGCATATCCTTTGGATTTGCCGCTAACCTCCTGGTTGCTTTGTTGATAAGCTTGGTCTCTATGTAGTACAGTGGGATGTCGCCTTTTACATGTTTCACACCGCAACTTTCTTGTGCAGTCCGTGTATCTATGTTTTGCTGGTTTTAGGCATCCAAAACACAAGTTATCCTTCTTCATGAATTCAACTCTCTCAGGATGTGGTTTCTTGTACAGGATTTTGCATCCCTCCAGCATGTATGTGTTATTTTGACAATAAACACACCAAATCTTGGGTGATCTTAATTCTCCTTCAGGTGTAGCGGTGGCAGCAAAGGATCGGCTTTTTGGTCTGTTGTTTGCTTGTTGGTTCACTGATTTCTTCTGTACTGGTAACTCAATGTTGCCATACACTGGATTGGTTATCAATCTGGCTTGTTTATCGATGAAGTCTACAAAATCGCCAATCCCAGCCAGTACTCCATGCTGCTCTACCTTGTTGTCTACGATGAGTCTCCACTGGTGTCTCATACCATAAGGAATCTTTGACAAGAGCATCCTGATGGTAGCGGAATGGTCTACCTCATGCAGAAAGTGCAAGTCTCTCATTGTGCTCAAATATTCACCCAGAAATATCGCAAAGCTGGACCACGCCTTCCCGTCGTCTCGCTAATAACTTCTGACCACTGTTCTGCTTTTCTTCTGAACGCGTCTGAGATAACGTATTTGTTACCAAACTCCTTGGTTAATAGGTCTTTCGCTTCCTCGTAAGCGTCATGTGTGGTTCTATTCAGAAGACCTCGTACTAAACGATTTGGTTCACCAATAGTAAACTGTTCCAATAATATAGTTTATCCATTTGGTTTAATGTTTTGCTTTCTACACCATTATTTGAATGCTTGCATGAAAGCACTGAACTGCAGCGGATCCCCGTTATACGGCTTTATCTCCCTTTTAGGCAGGGACGCCTTCAACTGTTCTAATAACATCGCTGTGATCTCATTCATCTCTACCGGTGGTGTGTCTGGTTTTGCTCTGTAACCTTGACCTGCATATTGAACACCATGCTGTTGGTTGACACTACTATCATAAGGAGGTGCCATTTGAGTGCGATGATACATGTACATCTGATCCGCTTCGTGTGCGCCATGCGCTTCATATGCGTTATATCGACGCTGCGTTGCATTGTCTTTTGTTGACGCTATGTTTCTGGCACATAATGTGCATTGCTGGCGTTACTTTCGCGCTGTAACATTTCATGCGCCGCTTGACGATGTATTTCTGGCACATAATGTGAGTTGCTGGCGTTACTTTGAGGCTGTGACATTTCTTGCATAGGCTGTTGACGCAGTGTCTTTGGCACTTCATGTGTGTTGCTGGCGTTACTCTGACGACGTAACATTTCATGCGCTGCTTGTTGACGCTGTATTTCTGGCACGTAATGTGCGTTGCTGGCGTTACTCTGACGACGTAACATTTCATGCGCTGCTTGTTGACGCTGTATTTCTGGCACGTAATGTGCGTTGCTGGCGTTACTTTGACGCTGTAACATTTCATGCGCCGCTTGTTGACGCTGTATTTCTGGCACATAATGTGCGTTGCTGGTGTTACTTTCACGCTGTAACATTTCATGCGCCGCTTGTTGACGCTGTATTTCTGGCACATAATGTGCGTTGCTGGCGTTACTCTGACGCTGCGGCATCTCTTGCGTAGCTTGTTGACGCTGTATTTCTGGCACATAATGTGCGTTGCTGGCGTTACTCTGACGCTGTGGCATCTCTTGCGTAGCTTGTTGACGCAGTGTCTCTACCAGAGGCTGCTCACGACGCTTAAAAATTGAAGCCAAAGAACGAAAAGTCGAACCATGACAACAACAAATACGCACTTCCCGAAAAACGTCGCTCTACGCGCGTGTTGAGTGCGTCACCTTTTCTTGTAGCGTCCCTGCGTGTTGATCTGAAACAAACGCAAGCGTTTCACGAATGCCGCCAACGCATTTTATGGTCCTTTCGTGCTGTTGTAGATCTAACGCCACTAAAATCGGTTCGTGTTTGGTTACAAATTTGGTAAGTTGATACACAAAATGTGCTTTGTTTGTGGCTTTTCTATTACACAGTAAAAAGGTAAATGTTTAGGCCAAACGAAACTCTGAATATTTTTTGCTCTAAGAATTCAAATTTTAATTGAATACTTTGATGAATCATGTCTATTTAACAGAAGAAAAACATGGACCTACATTAGTGCTAAATACGATCGTTTATATAATTATAATGTAGGCCGCGCTAAATCACAGATGGGTCATTGCACAAATCACACGTAGGCCTATATGTAACAGTTAGGCCTAATGTTTACTTTTCTTTAAGTGCTTTAAAATAAACAATAAATAAATCTATTCACATGAAGGTTATTTTAACACGTTCCAGTGGCGTATCCAGGGGAGGCCCAGCAGGCCATGCCGCGCCCGCCCCCCCCCCCCCCCCCCCCCCCATTGACAAAAGAGTAAAACAAGGAGGAAGAGGAGAAGAAGGAGGAAGAGGAAAGGGGAAGAGGAAAGGGGAAGAAAAGGGTAGGATCATAGGTGGGGCAAATGGGAGGGGGGGGGAGTACGGGGTCACGTACGTCCCATAATTTTCATTTGAGGACGTTAAAAACATACTGGACCTTTAACAATAACAATTTGTGCACGCTTTGCATGTATTAGTTTCAATGTTTCATTATTCAAGCTTAACAAGATGGCTTCAGGAACGTTTTTCTGCAAGGACCATTTTTTGTTCCTAACTGTTATCAGGTTGTGGTCATTGATGGAGAAGTTGAACATTTGATTGACGGAATAAAGCGGAGATATACACCCATGACATGATGAGACTGGTTGTATACAGTGTCTGGCCAAATGTTGTTTACGGATAATAAATGCGTGGAACAAAGGACGGTATTGGCCATAGTGTTTACTCATCAATGACCAAGTAATCTGGTAATGACATGAAACTTGAGGACTGTGTGAAGACGAATAAACACTGTGGCATGTTTTGGTTCCATAAGGGGAATCCTCTCCCTTCAAATTGTAATGATTGCGCTCCCGTTAATTGTGCCACGGACGCGGGTGTGTCTGCGGGCTAATCATACGCACTCAACGCACAAGCTGCGCCAGAAGAATTGACCGTCGTCATGGGTGATTGACTGTCGTCATGGGAGATTGACCGTCGTCAGGGGAGATTGACATGTCGTCAGGGAACACGCGGCTTCAGTGCGCTGTGTGTGTTGGAATGCGGAATGAGCAGTCTCTAAGTAATTAGTCTATGGTCTCTACAGTCTCTGGCACATCATGTGCAATGCTTGCGTTACTCTGGCGCTGCGACATTTCATGCGCCGCTTGTTGACGCTGTGTCCCTGGCACTTCTTGTTCTTGATTTTCTATTTGCGCTGAGACAATTTCCTGTGGTGCGGCTGATGTATTTTGATGTTGTTCTGATGTTGGGCTAGCATCGTCAATCATTGACATTTTATGTCCATGTGAATCTTGTACCCATTTTTCAACACGGGGCCGTACTTTCCTTGGATGTTAGCACACACTTGATGATGACCTCGATGCAGTTGCATACACCTGCAATCTTGCTTCCGTCATTGCCAGTTCTGTCTCGACGACAAGCTTCTCTTTCTTCCAGCGTAACGCTTCTTCTTCCCTTGCAATTTGTCGTTGACTTTCCATAGATTTCATTCTGCACAACAACTCAGCCCTAAGTACTGCCTCCTTTGTTACAGCACGATCAATGCTACTGCTTGTTTTATTGTTCTTTGAACCAGAGAATAGTGAAGCAGGTCAGAAGTCACAAACTGGTCCAAAAAATGTTTCACTTCTAATAATGTTGAGAAATGCACCAATTCTGATTAAACGGGACATAACTTAAGTTTTACATACTTAATGACTCACAAACTTTATATTGTTGGAAAGCTTATGATTCAAGGTTTTTCATTTTTGCAAAAAAGAATCAAATTATACAGGGTGTGTAAAGATTTTACAGGGTGGAACATAAAAAAGTTGATCGTTTTGCTCCTCACAAAATATTTTGATAGTTTGTACAATTAGGGTTTAGCTGAAGATAGTCACCAAAATTAGAACAACCGCAGAAGGTGCTACCAAATTTGCTAAGAATCACTTGCCCAAAATGTACACAGAAAAGTACAGGGTGTCTAAAATTATGATGAAATAATGCATAAAATGAAGGTTTGTATATAATATTCTATGAAATTTAGTTAGCATGGACTATTTAATTTAAAGAAAATGGTTATCAAAATGAACTACATGAATATCGTTAAAGTTCCTTTTCTTTTGAATACAGGGTGGTCCAAAATAGGTCTAAATAGCACATTTTTCATAAATCTATGAACAATTCTGTGAAGAAACACTTCTGGCTTTTTTAGTTAAATGTTTTACTACCCAGGGTAGAACAGGACCGAAGAGTCACACAAATGAAATAGAGAGACTGCGATTTGGCCATTGTTTAATCAATAAAATGAATAAAACTGTGTATTTTTTACATTAAAACACTCCCTGAATTGAACATCATATTCTAGTAGAGAATGTCTAGATAAAAATTCAATATTATTATTTATAGTAGCAAGCACATGTTATTAACACATATGAGAAGTTTGAAAACTTTCCTATGTATACTTTTAAAATGGCATCAATTTCAAACAAAAGTTCTAGTTTTCCGCTATTTTGTGTAGAAACCTATGGGCGCCTCATCCACCGGCGCCTCATCCACCGGCTCCACCCTTGACTCACTCGACGTTTAGATTGATAACTTCACTGCTGCTAAACATGTGGTTTTAATCCTTTTTTTATTCGGTAGCTGAATAAATTGTCTTTAATATGATACCAAAAATGTTATGTTTTTTTGACAACTTCTATTTAAAATAGAGACACGTATCACGATTTTAAGGATTTTATGAAACGGCCCCACCTTATTTGATATACATATTAGTGACCTGTGACCAGCAGAGAATAGTGAAGCTTCATGCGCCATCCTAAAACCGGTTATTTTACTTGAATATAGGGCCAAAATATTTATCGGCGAAGTTCATTGCCCTACTTAATTTGGCACAGAATAGGAAAGGATTTTACGCGTGTAGCACACAGTTATACAATAAATTACCACCTGACCATCTCCTTGTTGTGTTAATCTTCTCTCGGTCTTCGTTGTTATTCAGTAATTACAATCTTTCAGTGATAATAACTGATGACTCTTCCGTATCCTACGCCATTGTAGCAACCTGGATACAAGTACAAATCTGATGGCAGCAACACATACATATCGCCAAATAGTATTTGCCAAACGTAGCAGGACACAAAATAATCAAGAGTACAAAATTAGCATTACAAACTGTATGTTCTCTAAGGAGGGTATCGATGAAAAATAAAGTGTCAGTCATAATTTTTACCAAAAATCGGTACGTTTTAGGTTGTAAACTAACGATAAAGAATGACCCATAAATCAATACGTGAGAGTGTTCTTACCTTCGCCATTCTCCTTTGTCCGAGAAGCACAGAGTAATATATCCTTCGATCATCAGAAGCACAACTGCAAGAAGAGCAAATGCAATACCTACCACGAATAGGTCGACCCGGTATTGTGCGTAGAAGAGCAGCATTATTGAACATAACAGTATATAGGTAATGAAACAAAAGCGTACGAATAGGCCCTTGATCAAGTAGCAGCAATATCGCCGATTACAACAACGATCGGATAAAGTACCACACCAAAAGCAACAACAACAACAAACAAGTGTCAACAAACACATGATCTTGCACGTACTAGTATACGTAATGATGATCTTGAGCGGTTGTCAGTTCGAATCTCAGCAGAAATCAGTCAGATCGGTTGAATACGCTTTTCATGTTCCCCCTATGTAATAGATTAGAGGTGTAATAGTGACAGGAGGCTATGACAATGTGAAATAACCCATATCTTTAATTGATATTCCGGATTACCTTCAGTCTCGTACGGCTCCTTTTTTACCAGGAGCACTACTACTGTATAATTCAGGGGAAGGAGTGCAAGACTTTTAATACCCATTTTGCTGTAGGCCCTACTGGAACTTAAAAGACCCCTTTTAAAATATCCGCCACATACATTGTATCCATATGTTTTTTTAAATGTCACGAGTGTCGCCAAAAATCAACTAAAAGATCCTTACCCTTTTTTTTAAATTGCGGCTTCACACTAAAAAACCCACATTTTATGGAAAAAGGAGGGGGTATTATCTCACTAAGATACCCATTTTTCGGGGAGGCTTGCATATTCTCTGTCATGTCACCGAATGGCCCAAGGTTAAAGAATTATCAGCTTTACCCGTACCTATTTCACACATGAGGACCCCGAGCCTGTTTACTCACAGATGAACATTGAACTTCCAACTTACACGACAATAACCAACATTCTTGCCGGATGACAACCTATTTGACAGATCTGATCTATATAATGATATGATAATATAGCGTGTCCCAGATACATTGCAACTTGTTTTGACGGAGCTCTAGTTTCACTTTAATATATGGATTTCAATCATCTGCATACATTCTGGAGACTTAAGATTTTAGTTGTGAATAAGATTGGTCCATCGTGTTCAAATTATGTGCATGTACAGAGAGGTACGGTATGTCAAAAACATGACACCTGTGCAACCGATTTGACAGAAAACGACTGTCATAAATCCAAGTTCTATCATCATGACCATGCATTTATTCTATAGGGTCCCAGTACTTCATCTCCTTTAAAGCACTGTTAAGTGAGGATTCTATGACCAGCCATGCACGTTAAACTCACAACAATATTGTAATGGGTCAATTTATTTAACCATTGTTAACTGGTTTATGTAGTCATTTTAGTTTAACCAATCGCAGCTTATTTTATTTTGGGGTTAGCCAATCACGCTACGGCTTATACCGTATATAAAGCTCTGCTTTTTAGAGATGTTATTCTGGGCAGACATTTGTTGACCATTGGTGGGTCAAGACGTAAAGATGTTGGTAGATCCATATTTGTTCTACTGTTGCTGTGCTTCTAGAATCGTGATGCAGAATGGTTTTAAAGTGCTAACATGTTACAGATAGGGATGTAAAATTACTGAATCTATGGTGATTTTGATGGATTTGGTATTTGCCACCGCCAGAGATATGTAGTATTTACTTCTGTGCAGAGAATATAAATATCAATTAAAGTGCTTAACAAAAGAAAGTCATACACTTTATTTAGGTCCTTTAGAGTAACTTCCGTTTATTTTTTTTACCAAACAGACTAGATTGACATTTGGATGAATCTTTTCGGCACAATTTAATACCAAAGTTGCTTCCTAACAACAAAGATGAATCATGATTAGCACCATTTAAAGAAAATTAGTCACTTAATTAATCATTTCAGTACTACTGCAATAAATATTTGCCACCTTTATCACCAAAATGGTCCAGTATGACGGTAGCAACACGTTAAATATGGGGGACGTCCCCCATGAAATGTGAGATAGTGGAGAGGGGAGTGGGCGGGCTTGTCCCCGCGATCCCTGTCCCCGCGATCCCGGTCTCCACCGCTTTTGTATTCAAGTGCACCACCCCCAGGATATCGATTGTTCGTGCATGCCGGCCGCAATAGCGTGTCTCCCGGGGTATGGCTTGACCGGGACCACCCGCTGAAACTACCAGGATAAAAGGTTGGAGCTACTGGACTCGAGACAGACGATGCCGGACAAGGGTTCATTCACGAATAATCAAGTTTAAATAGAGACCTTCCGTGTTTGGGATTAGCGGCCATCTTGGAGGTATCACAAAAGCGATTGCAGCACCATTCGAACCCCACATCTCCCCCATTCAATTCAATCTGGTGAATGACCCCACCGGCACGTAGTAGGCTATAGTTAGTTGATCGGCAATAATATTAATTTTGATTGACCTGGCTATGAACAGATTGAATACAGTTTACCCTAAATGGCTGCTAATCCCAAACACGTACACGTATTGAGTCAGGGATACTATTAATGCGTACGACATTTACGTGATCAAGCGAATAGGATACACGGTTAACGACGGATTAAATTCAAAAAATGATACTGACACTGGAGTTAGTTAACCAATTCCAGATATTTTAGGATGAAATAAATTTTGAAACCAACGGGGATTCGTGTCCACCGTCCGTCGTCTGGCTAAAGGTCTATTTACATGCACGTCATGCACGAACAATGCTCATCAATATCATGGTCCTTATCGTGTTCATATCTATCTACAGCGTGTCCCAGAAAACCTGCAACGTACTTTGAAGCAGCTCTATTTTTACACCACAGTATTGTTAATGATGTTTGAAAATCGTTGAATCTTCAGTTTTTACCCATGAAAAAAAATACATGTACACTATTGCGAAATCAATCGTGTGCGAGAAACTAAAGCTCCGTCAATATTATAGCTGCGAGTTTTAGTGGTTGACCGGGCTAATTGACAATGCCGTCGTTGTCACATGCAATATGGAATAGCAATGTATGACATGTTAGGCTGCGTTTGAATCCATATTCAATAAGTAGGACACGAACAAATTGTATGTGTTACAATTTATTTTGAACAAACATACGTATAAAACCGGAAGCAGTATTTTGTTCTTGTATTAAATGCCTTATCTTATGCTGGTGTCACTTCACATCCTCCTCACATCCCAAAACATATAAAAACGATCAAATATTATGTTACCCATTAACGCATAAGACGGGGAGGATGACCTTTGACCTGCAAGAACAATAGTGTTTCATAGTAACTTCTAATATCACAGTCTTAAATAATAACGTAACATACTACAATACACAAGTAGTTGAATTTCAAGAATAATTGTAGGCCTACATGCATTATGATACAAGTATAGTATGATGATTGTTGTTAACAATCAATAACATCAGATTAAGAGGACGAAACCAACATATGATGTTATTACCTTGATTTTTTCAAAAATCGAGGTACTCTATCTCTACCGTTTCTTTCCTCCTCCTCCTCCTCCTCATCATCATCTTCTGGCAATATCTACAAAATGCTTCTTCTCCTACAGTTTACATGCTACAATCACCATATTTGGTCAGTAGGACTCCTACCAGACCTTCATTACAGGACCTCACAGTTTGGGGTCAAAGGTCACAGGGGGGTCACTAGGGGCCAAAACGTGATTTTCACTTAAAACTATGCATATGCAATTTAGTGAAATGACCTAGGATCGTCAAAATCGGTCAACATATTTCTTATGACCGTACACATATACAATAGGTCGGTTTTTAAAATCAGAAATTATTTGGGGTCACTAGGGGTCAAAATGTTGAATTTCTAACCATATCACTTAAAATGCTTCTTGTCTCAGAGGAAATGGCTCATGAATGTCAGAATTGGTCAAAAGATTCCTTGGGTCCATGCACATACAGCGATTTCAGCGATTAAAATTGACGTGTCATGCGGGGTCACTAGAGGTCATTGACCTATACAGTGGTAAAACGTGAGATATGCTCTGATTGGGACCGGGTTTGTTGCATCTTGTTTGGATTGATGAGCCAAGAAAATAAGTCAATCATATTGACCAGGTCAAAGGTCAAAAAGGGGTCAATACGGGTCATTGAACTTTATCTTGTTTGGTTTGATGAGCCAAGAAAATAAGTCAATCATATTGACCAGGTCAAAGGTCAAGAAGGGGTCAATAGGGGTCATTGAACTTTACAGGGGTAAAAGTTAAGACATGATCCGATTTATACCGGGTGTGTTGCATCTTGTTTAGATTGATGAGCCAAGAAAATAAGTTAAACATATTGACCAGGTCAAAGGTCAAGAAGGGGTCAATAGGGGTCATTGAACTTTACAGGGGTAAAAATTAAAACATTATCCGATTTGGACCGGGTTTGTTGCATCTTGTTTGGTTTGATAAGCCAAGAAATTAAGTCAATTATATTGACCAGGTCAAAGGTCAAGAAGGGGTCAATATGGGTCATTGAACTTTGCAGGGGTAAAAGTTAAGACATGCTCCGATTCGGACAGGGTTTGTTGCATCTTGTTTGGTTTGATGAGCCAAGAAAATAAGTCAATCATATTGACCAGGTCAAAGGTCAAGAATGGGTTAATAGGGGTCATTGAACTTTACAGGGGTAAAAGTTAAGACATGATCCGATTTGGACCGGGTTTGTTGCATCTTGTTTGGATTGATGAGCCAAGAAAATAAGTCAATCATTTTAATCAGATCAAAGGTCAAAAAGGGGTCACTAGGAGTCAAAACGTCGATTTTCATTCCGTTCACCTAAAATACTTCTCGTCTCAGAGGAAATGACTGATGTGCATTAGAATTGGTCAAAATATTCCTTAGATCCATGCCCATACCAATATTTCAGCGATTAAAATTGACATGTCGTATGGGGTCACTAGGGGTCATTGACCTATACAGGGGTAAAAGTTAAAACATGTTCCGATTTGCAAGACATGCTCCGAATTAGATCGGACCTGTTTTACCTTGTTTGGTTCGATCAGGCAAGAATGAAAGTCAATCATCATAACCAGGTCAAACGTCAAGAAGAGGTCACTAGGGATCATTTTCTTATAAAAATCGAAGTGCCCTGGTCTCAGACCAGAACTAGATCTAGTTCACTCTCTTTTCCTTCCTTTTAGAAATAATTATTTACAGTAATATTCACTCAACCACGGGTGTTTTTCCATTAGTAAGAAGCAATTCATAAACTTTTGTGACTTTTGAGAAGTGCAGTTTTTGTCTTTCATTTGAGCTCATTCAGCCATGAAGTCATGGACATCTTTCATTTTCAAACACCACTTAGGAAACAGTCATAGGATTATTTCTACCTAAGTTTTATTGGTAAAATGTTTTACCTGACGATGTTATGACGACATTTTGAGAGGGGGACTTACTTTTGGTGTTGTGTTTATGTCTCTCCATTGTTGCGTTTCAAAAAACTGTCTATTATCGTGTTTTCCTGTTTTTGTTTTAAAGGGCTATTCCATTTGAAACTCATACACCCCCTATGGAAGATATTATCTTTAATCTTCCACACAGGGAATATTAATTTCAAATTGAGTTACCTGCATGTGTGACTCCCTTTTGAAATGCACACTCCCTGTGTGGAAGATTAAGGGCATGTCTTCCACAGGGGTGTATGAATTTCATCTGGAATAGCCCAAAGAGCGAAGTTGCACAGATACAGATAATATACATCCGACAATCACTTGTTTATGGGTGTTTCCATAAATAAGGGCGCCAATGTGTGACATAAACAAATTAGGTCTAAATATTCAAAATGTGTCTATATTAACTGAATAACCACTTTCATAATATGTTCCATTATTCTATTTCATGAAAATGGATCAGAACAGGTCATTGAAGCGTACAGAGATACATTTTCACCATTATAACATCAGTATTTCTTTGAAATACTTATCAAAGAAATACTTGTCTCCCCGTGTAACTGAGACACCAAAAGACACCAAAATTTTCAATTATGCCTGGCAACTGCAGAAACTGTCTGATCACTTTTATTTTGTTTTTTCTCAAGGCATTTACCATTGCTTTACTCTATAAACATCATTAATAGTGAAAAGATGAGATTACCTATTTTTGGGGTGGTGGAATTGATATTTCATGCGTCCCCGTGTAACGGAGACACCAAAACTTAATTTCCCTGTAACTCTAATTATATTGATAAAGTGGAAACTTTTTTTCCATGTATGCTAGGAGCCTATACTAAGAGACAGTTTATACACAATTTATTCATAACGTGTGCTGGCACCTAACTACGATGTTACCCTAAAGTTCTCACAGCGTAACATTTTTGGAGACACCAAACATAATATTCAAACTTAAAAACAGCTATATTTTCTATGTTTGTTGCAATTTCAGTTTAACTCTTCTATTTTCCTTTAACCTATCAGAGAGGCTTGTAAAATCAACAAAAGGGAAATAAGATGGAGATTATTGTCACTGTTAAATTTAAAGAAAACTGCCTTCACCGTGTAACGGGTTTTTGAGACACCAAATGTTACACGGTGACGGTAAAATTGCCATGTATTCAATTATTACTTCTCAGTAATTTGCTTATGAAAAATGTGTTTAACACTTCAAAACTAGTTTGATATTGATCATTTAGCCTACAGATAACACAATTACTCTAAACAAAATCATCATATTGTTAATATTTTGACCCTGTCTTAAATGTCACACTTTTTTGCCAAAATTGTAGGATATTTTGCCGAATTTTCACCAAAATAAGAAAAAATGTTGATATAATATACATGTTGTGGTGTTATACCAGTGCAACTTTATGGACTTAATCAGATTTTAAAATGAAAATTAACCAAGTACATTAGTATAACAGGATATTGAACCATTTGAATATAGACAATGCAAATATCCCACTGGTACCTGTATTTATGGAAACACCCTTACAAAGTAAAGTCCAATGTAACAATTAATTACGTGATTACTTTTATATTAACTGTAAACAACATAGTCAGCTGATAGCTGCGTGTGCGTATTTGAACTTAGTACCCGAGAATGACTACTGACTGGTGTGTGGACAGTTACATTTCGTATTAAGGGGGCTGTGCACCTCCAGGTACAGCCTCCGTAAAACTGCCGTAACTTCTTCATTATTCATTTAATCTATATGAAAGTATACATTTTTTTGCAGGAAAGGGTTCAATGAATCCAACCATGATCATGAAATTGACCATTTTGGAAAAAATTATAAAAAACACGGTTTTTTGCCCCATTTTAGGTTTGGAAAAGATAACTCAAACTATATTTTGTCAAATTTTGTCATACTAGTTTTATTATATTCCTCATACAATTCCCTAGGAATCGTTTTTTTTGTTTGTAAAAATATTTATTATTTTTTGAATTAGAGACCAAAATGTGCCCAAAAATGTGATTTTTTACCAAAAATGGTGATTTTCACGATTTTGGGGGTTAAAAAATCACGTTTTTTAGCACTTTTTGGTCTCTAATTCAAAAAATAATAACTATTTTCAAAAAAACAAAAAACGATTCCCAGGGAATTGTATGAGGAATATGATAAAACTAGTATGACAAAATTTGACAAAATTTATTTTGAGTTATCTTTTCCAAACCTAAAATGGGGCAAAAAACGTGTTTTTTATAATTTTTTCCAAAATGGTCAATTTCATGATCATGGTTGGATTCATTGAACCCTTTCCTGCAAAAAAATGTATACTTTTATATAGATTAAATGAATAATGAAGAAGTTGCGGCAGTTTTACGGAGGCTGTACGAAGGTGCACATCCCCCTTAAGCCAAAATAGTGTCTTTATAATGTCAAACCCGACTCCGCTTGTCAACATTTCGTGCAACCATCTTCCCTTTCCACTCGCCTTCTCATTTGGCCGAATGATATATAGTAATTTCGGGAAAATTTCACCCGTTTAGGAGAATTTAAAGGATTTTTACTTAACTTATATCCAGTTATATATCGTCAGAATCAGAACCATGAAGATAAACAGAAATAGGAGGATTTCACGCGCTACGCGCATACATGTCCAGGCATATTATTTTAAAGGCATATTATGTGATCTTTTCCAGAGAGCGCCCTCTATTCATGATTTTTTTTAGAAAGTAGATTTTCTTGCAGATTTACATATCCGATCATAAATCATACATACATTCCAAGTTACAGAGCGATACGATTCCTAATTACCTCAAAATCATGGTTTTAGAGTGAATTTAGAGTGAAAAATATAAACTGTCGGAATTCCGACAGTTTATTTTCACTCTAAAACCATGATTTTGAAGTAATTAAGAATCGTATCGCCCTGTAACTTGGAATGTATGCATGATTTATGATCAGAAATGTAAATCTGCAAGAAAATCTGCTTTCTATTTTTTTTTCGATGTTGAGGGCGTTCCCTGGAAAGATCACATAATATACCTTTAAAGCCCGTTTATGGTAGCACATGTTCGGGCGCTACTGGGCACGTGCATTGCAAAAACAGATAATTGGGCAAAATGGTGTAAAAGTCATTCGGGGAATGGATGGAGAGCTTGTTACCAGCAAAATCCTGGACACGCAACTGATGTCAAGTGAGATGAATGACACCTCTGGATCATTTTGTTTTACAATCAACTGAGGAAGTTGAAGTTGATTGCATGAAGCTTGAAAAACAATTCAATATCACATTATTTGTCAGTTTACGTTGTTTGATGTCAGTCCGTAATTGATTTTATACCGCAAGCTATTGTCTCCTAAATCCCGGAGGGGCACTCGGATTTGGTTTGGTCGGGGGTGTGCCGCTTGAGATTCAAAACCCCTACCAATTTCTATAAGGGTGCTTTTGGAAATAACGGTACCCATTTTTAAGGATTTTGCTTCATTAATCTTCGCAAACTATCGGCAAAATAGACCCAATTTTCGCGGAAATAGACCCATTTGTAAAAAGTGACCCCATTATTAGAGAGTTTCTAGCACAAATCATACCCCATGTTTAGGGATTTTTGGCAAAAAAGCGACCCATTAGAGCGGCACATTCCCGTATACTGTATACATGGTAACAACATGTCTTGTCAATGTTATTTTTATTGATTATCAGCAAAAACTTCTGGTTTAAAGGTACATTCAGTGATTTCCTAAGCGACGGTAGGGTCAATCGGTGTCTCTTTTGTCTTCAAAATGTCAGTGACAGGGGCGTAACAGAGGTTGGTTGTCAGGGGCACAGCCCAAAAAAATTCCTGGTTAGAATAATTCCGTCCCGGAATTTTTCGTAAAAGGTTGCCCCACATTTTTTCCCAGTCAGTCACCTCGTGAATTTCACGTAAGTGTGTGGGTGTGTGTGTGGGGTGTGGGGGGGGGGGGGGGGGGGGGGGGGGGTAGGGTCAAAAAAATTCGCACGCTCACAAAATTTCGCAGTACAAAAAGCACAACAAATTTGTTGACTGTTGTGCTTTTTGTACTGCGAAATTTTCTTTCTTTCTTTCTTTCCCTTTCTTCTTTTCTTTCTTCCCCTTTTTTCTCCTTTTCCTTTTTCTTTTTCCTCCCTTTTTCCTTTCTCTCTCTCTTTTCTTTCCCTTTCCCCCTTCTGTTCCTCTTTTCCTTTCCCCCTATTTTTCCTGGTGGGTAGGTTTGAATTTCCTGCTGAGCACCTTCAGGGGGGCACTGTGCCCCCCGGCTGTTACGCCACTGGTCAGTGACACTTTTGGTGAGTTTCAATACTTAAATAAAATTAGATTTGTGAAAAATGATTTTGGAAAATAAATCATCGACAAAAATTGTCTCGGCAGTGATCGTAGAAAAGGGCTTGTGGTTCGTTGCACAACCTCAGTGTGGAAGTTATGCGCTAATAAAATTCAACTTAGATCTACAGCCCCGTGGCTTTATCATGGACATACAGGGTGAGTCAAAAAACATTGTGCACGATTTGAAACGGCCATTTGACCTTGATGCGTGTATTGAACCATGACCTTTTTGTTGTCAGTGTAAAGCGGTGTTAATCTAGTTTATCCTCCCAAAAAATAAAAGTAATCGACTCAAGAATAAGCAAACTGTGGCAAGTTTTGTAAACTGACCGTGTTTTTCGCCATTCCTATGGGATTTACACAGTTAAGACATGCATATTACTGCAGCATGATGGTATGGAGTGAGAGTGAGAAAACACCATCATCCTAAACAAAGGAGGATGTGGCATCCTAAGTGTCTCTGTAACAGGTGATGCTTGTATTCAGATTTGACTTTTCATTTGACAACTCAGTATCAGACGAGTAACTACTTATCCCAGAGTGAAAGAATGATTTTTCAGGAACATTTTGACAATTATCATGATAAATGTGAGTGATAATGACCATTTAGCAAAACCAATTTTACTGTGTGTAAATCTCATAGGAATGGCGGAAAACGCGGTCAGTTTACAAAACTTGCCACAGTTTGAGTATTCTTGAGTCGATTACTTTCATTTTTTGGGAGGATAAACTAAATTAACACCGCTTTACACAGACAACCAAAACTTCATGGTTCAATGCACGCATCAAGGTCAAATGGCCGTTTCAAATCGTGCACAATGTTTTTTTGACTCACCCTGTATATTGAATGCTGTCTTATTAGATTTGAGGGGCATTGGTATTACATAGTATGGCCATTTACAATACAAAACAATTGTTTTAGGTCATTTAACATCAAATTAACCACTTTGGAAGCCATTTTGGAAAGTGATACAGAATCAAAATTGTCACAGAGGTGGGCCTAAAAAGCAATAGCTTAGCAGTTTAGAACATACTAATAAGTAAACATGATGTAATTATACACTCTTACAATATCTATTGTGGATTAGCATTCACTCATGTAGACTTTGTTTACATTTTACAGCGGCCATTTTGGTGGCCATCCTGGATTTAAAGTATGTTATTACAATGTAAATATACTGGATATAAGTTACTAGTGGTCAAATACATACATACTAATTTGCATACAAATGACACGTGACACATGTGGTCACTTCAAAAATAATCTTATTGTGATCTTTGACCCTCAAAACATGGGTCTAGACACCTTACTTGTTCAGTTATCTGCAATATTGGACGAGATATAGTGAAAAATAGATTTTTCGGTAATGGCGGCACTAATTTGCATAAAAATGACACGTGGGACATTTTCACATTTTTTTAACATAGCTTATCGTTTTTTACGCATTTTTTCTGATATAGAGACATCGATTAGAAGTATGTTTCGGGGGGGGGGGGGGGGGTGCAGGAAAACCCTTTCTACCTATTAGACTACATGGAGTTACAATAAACTCAGAGAACTTGAGAACTGTAATCCATGGTACCTCTGCGACAGTTTCAAACCATGACAAGAGGATAACTGTGTGGATGTTACTTCGAAGAATATGCGGCAGATTCATAACAGGACATTGTCAATTGGAGAACTGTCTTTATATTTACACGTCGGAGTCTATGGCAAAGCGCCATACCTGTAAAACAAGACGAACGATAAGTGCACTTAATCTTCTTCTTTAATAAGTGATCACTGACCGCGATAGCGCATTGCGTTGCTAATTTCATCATGTTACGCTATGTCTGTTATATCAAATTGTTGTTAATTTAAAGTTTGTCTATAGAGTAAAGTGTTTTAGTGAACTCGAGCTAACTCGGCTCGTGACAACCGACGCTAACTTAAAACTCGTGTATTAGTTAAACGCAAGTCTATCATTTAGATTTAAACGTTTAAAAAAACACGGTTTAAACTATGGTTTTGAACTATGAAATATCTTCCCCCATGGAACTCGTAGGGTTATTTCATGCGTGTATATGATACATAGTTGCCCATTAGAGCTCCATAGGGATATGTACAAAAACACTGATATAAAATTCTGTTTTAGACCACTAAATTGCGAAATTGGACCCTGTAGAGTGATTTTTTCTTAAAGATGATCACATTTGCCCACCAAAAAGTGAAAAAAATAGGTAGGTGAGCCTGCTCGATTTTCCGAAATATGCCCATGGAATTGACTACCTCTTTGACGAGCTTTGAAATGTCGCCGTAATCGCCATTGTTTCCAGTAAAAAGCACAAATTGGAAAGATCTCTCAACATTTACCTAGATGATATTCACAGTTTATTGTCAGGGTGCATGTAGGTGATGTCCCATTAATCATAATTAATCAGAAATCATAGGCATGTACGCAATTGTATTACTGTCAAGTCTTTTTAATTGAGGATTTTGTGATGCATACTTTCCGATTTTAGTTTTAAACACCGTCCTTAAGGGTAGGGGATACCCCATTTAGTGTAGTACACCCTTAAGAGAATTAATATGGTGCTGAATGTACTTGAAACGTGCTAGAATAGTTATCTTGAATCATTTGAAACATTTTGTGATCATTTTAACGATATTTCCATGTTGTTATAATTATTTATGAGTGGAAATTGTCATGCATGGATACCTGCTATCTACTGAAGATAGCAAAATTAACATAGCAATATAACATTTTGTGAGGACAGCTACCATCTTTTTTAAAAGAAATACTTGTCAGGACAGCAGTCATCTCTTTGAAAGAAATTCTTGTTGAATTGAATGTCTAGGTAGTTTGTTTGTTTTTACTGAAAGGGCGGGGTTATAATTATTATATAATTATATAATTTGTCTTCGGTTTGTTTGTTTTTATATAAGAAAAGATTCATATATATGCTACCCCCAAAAAAAGTTAATCTGTAGACAAAAATGCTTGATTAATGATTCTCTTTTCGAGATATCGACGATTATGTTAATTTTTCACCATAGAGCTCTGTATAAAAGCTCATTTTCTCCACCCCACTGTCTTTTAAATGCAAGACCATGCGACATTAAGACTTCTCGGACACGTGCCATAGACGTTATATGAGTGATCACATTTCCCCACCAAAAAGTGAAAAAATAGATAGGTGAGCCTGCTCGATTTTCCAAAATATGCCCATGGAATTAACTACCTCTTTGACGAGCTTGGAAATGTCGCCGTAATCGCCAATGTTTCCAGTAAAAAGCACAAATTTGAAAATCTCTCAAAATTTACCTAGATGATATTCACAGTTTATAGTCAGGGTGCATGTAGGTAATTAATCAAAAATCATAGGCGTGTACGCAATTGTATTACTGTCTTCGAGCCTTCACTCTAATTGAAATGATTAGCCTTGTATCATCATGCGAGGCTTAAGAGAGAAAACGAAGCAAAAAGTGTGTATGTTTTTCACTTTTCCAATTAAAAGAATTACTTATGTATCATTTGAACACCATGCAACATTATCCGTCCCTAAATAAGTACGTGCTTGTCAGCTCGTGTGTTCATGGTGTCTATTAGTCACAGTTTACCATTGATTTTGTTTATCGTTCTAGATATTTCAATATTTTATCAATTAGGCCGCGATTACTTGATCTGACAACTAAGTCCCACTGTGCACGAAACCCCAATTTCGAATACGTGAACGCCGGTAGTTTTCGCTGACTCGCCCCACCAGGAGGTTATCAATAATAATTTAGACCATGTTTTAATTTACACAACAGAAGCTCAGATTGGTACGATTCCCTTTAGTTAACATGGTTAAATGATTAGCCAAGATGCTGGGGGCTGTTTGCAACATGAGTAAGTTGAACGTTTAGTAAATAAATGATAATGCATATCATATGATAAACTTAAAAGCTTAGTCCGTTGAAATTGTTGTTATTGTTGTTGTGTGTTTTGGTCCCTCCTCTCCTCGTGGCGAGTAATTCCCCAAAAGCACGTCATCAAAATACCATCGATTTTAACGAAGCTGAAGGAATTACCTTTAATGGTAAGAAAACACGAAACAATAATGAGATCAAAAGTTTTTCTAACAGGGTTTACAAAATCTTGTTACAGTGTGTATATTACCTGGGACAGTCCAAATTCGAGTCATATGAGGATGAACGTGGCAAGACGCAAGACCAATCTAGTGTTCCCAGATCACTCAAATAAAAAGATGTATGACCCACAATGATGTTGTCTTTAGGTTCTACTTTCTTCGTATAGAATTTAAACTACTCTCCAAAACCTGTGAATGTCGATTCCTGCCTATTGCCGAGCATCCAAATGCCTGTCGAAATGCCTCCCGATAGCGCGGACTCATGATGTTAAATATTATTGGATTGACGCAAGAATTCAGGTAAAGCAGACATCTTCCTATCCATAGCATTTGTACTAGAGTACGATGACTTACCCTGGCATTACCGCTAAGTTTCATTACCGTGTTAATTATAGCAGGTACAAAAATTGGAAAAGAAAGCAGAAAAAACACAATGCCATTGACTACAAGCATTCTGGCAATTTCGTTGCGTGTCTTTATGATATGAGATGGGGCGTTGGTTTGATCCTCCGTCGACATCGTACGCGTAACTGTACGACGACTTAGTTGTATTATGATCCGGGCATAACAGAATATACCGCTGAGCATGGCAAGGCCAAATGGGATTGGTTGAACAAAGGCCATTACGTTCTTCTCGTAAAAGATGGCATACTGTTGAGGCCCACATAACGTTGCAACAATTTGAAAGTCGTTGAAGAATGCATCAACGCGAGGCCATAAGTAGCAGACTGCAAAGACTTTGGAAATTGGTGGAATTGCAGTTGATCCGAATAGAACTGCAATACTCCAAGAAGCAAGTATCAGCTTTAAGCAACGATGTTTTGAGTTTATCTTTCGATGATACATGGTGTGGCATATGGCTAAATATCGTTCGATACTCATCAGAGTAACGAAGAACATCGAGCCGTAAAAAAATGTACTACTTGCCCAGAAATACATGATGCATTCCCAAGATGATTTAAACGGCAAGGCGTTGTACACATAAGAGTTGGCGTTCAAGATAGCAATAGCGAGTATGGTAGCAAGTGCACACATATCAGCTATTGCGAGATTACAGAGATAGACATTGACCAACGTTCGCATATTCTGTACGCGAATCAGTACAAATATGAAAGCTATATTGAGCAAGATTCCGAAAACAGATACCATGGGTATGAGGTAGGACACCAGAAGTTGTTCCACTGGATTGAAGATAACCAAACTGGCCACTTCCCTGGTAGGTATTACTAATGTATTGAACTCATTGCAGGAATCTGGCAGGTCTAAAGTTTCCACGCTTGTATTAGTATTATGTGCCATCGTGCGAAGACTGTGGCGGATTGGCCGTCCAGTTTTAATAACAGTTTTACAACAGAAGCAGTAACTGTGACTACTATACGATGTGTCGTTCACTACTGTTATACTTGTGCAAAGCTTTTACATTTGCTGTTAACAAGAGACCGTTTTCATTGTAGACTCGATTAAATCCAGAATACAAGTGAGATAGATAATTTTGTTTTTCAATCAACTGGGCGGAAGGTGAAGGTGATTGCATGAAGCTTGACAAAACAATTCTATATCACAATATTTTTTCAATTTACGTTGATTGATGTCAGTCCGTGATTGATTTGATATCGCACGCCATTGTCCCCTCAATGCAGAGCTCGACAAATTAGAGGCTTTATTGACGTTACCATGGTTACAACACATTTTGTAAATTAATATGTTGTTACTATTGATAACGAGCAAACACTCCTGGTACATTTAGTGATTTCCAAAGCGACGGTAGGGTCGGTCGGTGTCTTTTTGTCTTCAAAATGTCCGTGACACTTTTGGTGAATTTCAATACATTAAATAAAATACGATTTTCGAAAAACGATTTTGTTTAAAAAAAAATGAAACTGACAGATTGTAACAAAAACAAATACAATTGCTTTTATGTCGCCAAGAAAAAAAATCAAACACTGCATGACTTTATGTTTCCTAATACAAAATAATGATTGGTATTGGTTACCATAAGCAATTCAGTTATGGTTTACAACTACTTAAATATTTGAACGTTGTGTCTGTTGAAACTTGGAATAAAGAGACAGGGAAGCACTACGGTATCGAATCCTTTGAGCAATCAGTTTGCCGATCCCTAGATAACAAAGCCAACAACATAATGCATCACCTGTCGGGGTGTGTATGTACGCGGGACTTTTGAATAGGGTGATTTTATACTTTGTGGAATCGTGATTATGGTATAGGAATAACCTTTAAAACGTGTCATTGATTGCTATTATTCGGTTATTTTCAAGTTCAAGTTTATCGCCACGAAATTGTGACCCTTTGTTTTGTTCTCTTTGTTTTACACGTAAAGTGTCTAATAGATCCTTCATCGACTGTCTGTTGTTCATATGATAGATTGATGTTGGATGTCAGATGTCAGTTTAGTTTAGACATTCCGCGTTTGGTTTAGTTGTCCATATTTCCCCAAGTATTTTCAACTTCAGATGTGTAATTTTGAACTTTCCCAGTGACCCCATAAGTTTAAATAAGACTATACATTGTGTTTTATATTAATCACGCGACATTCCGCGTTTGGTTTGTTTTTCCATATTTCCCCCAAGTATTTTTAACTTCAAATCCTGAAGTTTGAACTTTCCACGTGTAGTGTCATCGTGAAATGAGTCTTATTCATGCGCATAACACATTATGATTTTGTTTGTTTTTGTTTGAAACATTCATTTTATCCGAATTATCTAGACCTATAAATCTGACGAATCTGGTCAGTGGCGTAACAGCCGGGGGGCAGGGGGGGCACAGTGCCAACCTACCCACCAGGAAAAATGAGGGGAAGGGAAAAGAGGAAAAGAAGGGGGAAAGGGAAAGAAAAGAGAGAGAGAAAGGAAAAAGGGAGGAAAAAGAAAAAGGAAAAGGAGAAAAAAAGGGGAAAGAAAGAAAAGAAGAAAGGGAAAGAAAGAAAGAAAATTTCGCAGTACAAAAAGCACAACAGTCAACAAATTGTTGACTGCTAAATTTTGTGACCGTGCGAAATTTTGTGACCGTGCGTAATTTCGTGACCGTGCGAAATTTTGTGACCGTGCGAAATTTGTGACCTTGCGTAATTTTGTGACCGTGCGAATTTTTTTGACCCTACTTTAAACTATTTTCATCGTTAACCGGGCGATGACTGTTAACCGTTGCCATTGGAACGATGAAATCGCGTGACCATCGTCGTCTGGTTCTAGACTCATAAAATTGTAATAGCGCCCGCACACACACGTACAGTAAACATTGGTTGGATTGGCAGTAAGAGGGCGCTCATGTATGATCCAGCCTTCGTTCCTCCTGCCTGCGTTTTGGATGACAAAATAAATACTCATGCTTACAAGTTTTGCAGACTTTGTAACAACTTAATTCTAGACAATGGCAGCGGAGGCATCATCAACATTTAGGGGAGGGGGACGGGGTCGCAAATTTGTGGTGTTTTTTTTATCCAAACCAATGTTTAGCATGTTTTAGGCATATAGTAAAACGTGAAGCGCAAGACCGACGTCAACTACAGGGTGTCTTTACCGGGAAAGTTACATTATTTTGGGACACTCTGTATAAATGTTTTAATTCATTTTTATAAACACTGACGATACCAATACTTGTTTAACACAGAATATACTGAGTATTGTGAAAGTACGATTAAGCTTAGCCTACTGTATTCCCTCATTATTGAAGGTAATATAGAGCAGAAGATGCCCGAAATTGGCTCGTTCAGGGTGTTTCCATAACCTGACCACCTTTATCTGACGATCAATATCTGACCACTTGTTTTCTGACCAATTCTAACCCTAACCATAACCCTAATTCTAACCCTAACCCTAACCCTAACCCTAACCCTAACCCTAACCCTAACCCTAACCCTAACCCTAACCCTTACCCTAACCCTAACCCTAACCCTTACCCTAACCCTAACCCTCACCGGAATCCCTCATAATTTAAAGTAATATAGAGCAAACGATGCCGGACATTGGCTCTTTCAGGGTGTTTCCATATCCTGACCACCATTACCACCAATATCTGACCACTTGTTTTCTAACCCTAACCCTAATGGCTTACCCTAACCCTAACTCTAACCATAACCCTAACACCACTTGTTTTCTAACCCTAACCCTAACCCTAACCCAAACCCAAACCCAAACCCAAACCCAAACCCAAACCCAAACCCAAACCCAAACCCAAACCCAAACCCAAACCCAAACCCAAACCCAAACCCAAACCCAAACCCAAACCCTAACCCTAACCCTAACCCTAACCCTAACCTTAACCCTAACACTAACCTTAACGCTAACCATAACCCTAACCCTAACCGTAACCCTAACCCTACCCACACCCAAACCCAAACCCAAACCCAAACCCAAACCCAAATCCAAATCCAAACCCTAACCCTGACCCTGACCCTGACACTAACCCTAACCCTTACCCTAACCCTAACCTAACCCGTACCCTAACCCGTACCCTAACCCGTACCCTAACCCGTATCCTAACCCGTACCCTGTTGTCGTGCAAAATAAGTTGATTCGTTTCATTTTGAAGCTGGAGCCCAGGTCCCACATGCACATTGGTGATGTAGAATTTAAGAAGATGGGAATGTTGAAAGTTGAAGAAAGTGTTAAACAACTTAAACTCAATCATGTTTTTAAAATCTATAAAGAAATAGCACCTGAGTACCTGAATTCTCATTTTACCAAATTGTCCAACACCCACAACTACAATACCACTACCAGGGGCAGTGCAACACATTTTCTGTTACCTACAGCTAAAGGTCAGCAGTGCAATACATTTTTCTTTACTGGTATTCGGGAATAGAACTTGCTACCAACTCAGGTTAAAACATCCAAAACCCACGGGCAGTTCAAAAAGGCAGTAAAAAGTCCCTTTCTATCTTGATTTTTCATCCTTTTCTATATTATGCAGTTGTTTCATAAAAAGTGCAATATTATTGGCGTGCAAATATATATGATGTTTTTATTTGAAGGACCCCAATGGAAATAAGCTCTTTTTATAGCTTTCTTAGGTTATACTTGGCATTATATGTTTTCTTTTATTAATATATTGTGTTAATTTTGTAAAGATTTGTATATTTGATCTGATGTATTGTATCTCTGTGTCTTGGTATGCCAAATAAAACTAAACTAAACTAAACCCTAACCCTAACCCTAACCCTAACCCTAACCCTAACCCTAACCCTAACCCTAACCCTAACACTAACCGTAACCCTACCCGTGACCCTAACCCTAATCCTAACCCTAACCATAACCCTAACCCCGGTATCTGACCACTTGTTTTCTAACCTTAACCCTAACCCTAACCGAAACCCCAATCCAAATCCAAATCTAAACCCAAACCAAACCCTAACCCTAACCCGAACCCGAACCTTAACCCTAACCCTGCGCCTAACCCTACCCAAAAAATATACTGGCCATCTTTTGTAGAAATTTCAGAACATATGTTGGTGCCAGTTCTGAGAAATAGAGCTTTGAATATTATTATTTGTATAATAGCGCCCTCATCGGCCATATTTCCCATAGAGTTACATGTACAATATGTATCAAGTAGAAAATGCCGATAATTTAAAAAGGGCTCGAACAATTTTCTTGACATTTTCACCATATGCTCTTATTCATTAGCACTACCTAAATCAGGTCAAACCATAAAAGGGCCACTATATAAACTTTTTTATCCAATAATTTTGCTACCATTCCCCCATTAACTGATGATTCCCTCCCTACGCAGCATGGCATTTCTAAGTGCGAGTCGACCAGCAGGTGCGTCGTTTGCCGGGAACACATCAAGGAAGGCGATTCCTTCACCAGTCATACCACCCGTGCCACCTACAAGACGAAGGGTCACATTACTTGTACCACACCTAATGTTATTTACCTCTTATCCTGTAGAGTGTGTGGAGTCCAGTATGTTGGTGAGATCAAAAACTCACTGAAGAAGCGCTTCTATGGACACAGATCGACGGTCAACACCAACAACTCCCAACAAGCCACCTGTCGGACACCACTTTAACCTTCCCAACCCCACTATGTCTGATATGATCTTACAGGGCATTGAATCTTTAGGTAGCCGTTCAGAAGTGGTACGTCTCAGTAGAGAGAAGCTATGGATAAAGCGTCTTCTCACTATTCAGCCCCATGGCCTAAACATCCAGGAAGGGAACGATTAGACTCAACCCCCTCCCCACCTCCTCCATTTGTATCTGATTAACCTATCACTTGTATTTTTCACCCATTTGCTTTTCTCCACTTTTTTTTCCACTTTATTTTTCAATTTTTTACTTCTTGTTATGTGTGATACTATGTTTTCATTTTCAACATTGTCTCCTATGCACAGTAATTTTCATTACTTGTTCCAGTGCATTTCAATTATTTGTTACCTTAGGCCTATACCTGAGTCCTTTTTCATTTCCATCCATTGTTATTATCTATTTGTAGTCATTAATCACCATTATGGATTTTACTCACCATTTTTTTTAATATCCTATTTGCCTTTACTTTTTAATCTCCCCTTTGTCTATATCATCCTTTTGTTACATTATCCACTTCATCAATCAGCTGTCAAGTTTGAATTTCCTTCCCCCATTCATCCATCTGTCACTTTACTTCCTGCTCATTGTTCCTCTGTCTATATATTGGCAAGGGGCTTGTGGTCACCAGGTCATTTGAACATTGAATATCCTGACATTCAAATTTGTCATTGACATAATATATAGAAATCGCCTTCCTATAGAGGAATGTATACGTCGTTACAACTTAAAAGAGCTTATAGATATCACATTATACCCATATATATATGGGTATATACATAGGAAAGGTATGTCTATAATATCAACGGTAATTAAATAAATTTGGGGAAAATTTCAATGTGGGTATATCTAATATGGCTGGCAAATGTGCAATATGGCCACCAATATCATGGCTATATATGTTTAAGTTTCTACAATAGCGTTAACAATACGTCGTTCTATCTTTGTAGGGACTAGAGAAATATTGTTACAACATTCGAAATATATAATAAGGTCGGCGATAGCCCCAAACAGTCACAAAAAACTGTATTTACATTGTAATAGCTTTTTAAAGCCTCTAAATCAACAAGACTCGATCCTTCATGTCTTCCATATTTTACACAAGGCCCCTGCGAGGGTGCTCAAATGTGTCAGCCATTTTTAAAGACCCAGTCTAAGTTGCATTGTATCATTGTGTTAAAGGCATATTATGTGATCTTTTCCAGAGAGCGCCCTCTATTCATTATTTTTTTTAGAAAGTAGATTTTCTTGCAGATTTACATTTCTGATCATAAATCATACATATATTCCAAGTTACAGAGCGATACGATTCCTAATTACCTCAAAATCATGGTTTTAGAGTGAATTTAGACTAGAGTAAAATAAGTTGTCGGATATCCGACAGTTTATTTTCACACTAAAATCATGATTTTGAAGTAATTAAGAATCGTATCGCCCTGTAACTTGGAATGTATGTACGATTTATGATCAGAAATGTAAATCTGTAAGAAAATCTTCTTTCAATTTTTTTTTCGATGTTGAGGGCGTTACCTGGAAAGATCACATAATATACCTTTAATCACAGTTGGTTGTCCGGATTTTATTTTACAACTGAAGACCTGAGCGCAAGAAAAACTCAAGTCCAGTTTTGGCCAAATTGACTTAAGTCTTCAAATATATTTTTCATGGGGTCAAATTTTTCACTATCAACAATGTGAGCGCAAGAACGACCTACGTCCATATTGAAATACAGGCATTTAAAGTTTTTGAAATATTGTAGAAATTTACCAAAAGGTGCTATTGTAATTAAAATTGATAATATTGTAGGTTATATTCTTAGCATTCACATGATATATGATTTTTTTACAAAAAATGTCGTAATTTATTGATTTTAGACTTGTCTTTTTGCGCTCAGTTTGGAGCCATATACAGGGTTTCTACAACATTCACCATTTATTAAAATGATTGAATCATTACATGTCAATAAACAATATATGTTGCTAAAATCATTAAGATTATTGTCAAATGGCATTATAATTGATTTGAAAATAATTCTCAGCCAACTACCCATTTATAAAAACCCTGTATAAAACTTATGGCTCCAAACTGAGCGCAAGAAAGACCCATGTCCAAAATCAAAAAAATTATCGATTCCGCTTAATACAACAAATCATATATCATGTGAATGCTAAGACTATAACCTACAATATTGTTAATTTTCATTACAATAGCACATTTGGGTCATTTTCTACAATATTTGAACAACTTTAAGTGCCTGTATCTCAAAATTGCAAATATGGACTTTTTGTTATGGATTTTTTTGCGCTCAGGTCTTCAATTATTGATATGCCAAAACAACCACTGCAACCATTTTAAAAAACAAGGTCTTCTTAAAAAACTGGGGGGGGGGGGGGGGGGGGGGGCTAGTGTTAAAGGTGGCAATTTTTTTTGCGCTCAGGTCTTCAATTGATATTCAAAAACAACCACTGTAACCATTTAAAAAAAAATAGTGACCATTTAGGATAATACACATGCTCAAAATTGATTTATGTAGCTGCTAAAATCGTATATGGCATAGGCCTACTATATAATATGGTCATTGACAATGTTTAAAGTATATAACATTTTTTAGCTTAGCAAAAACGGAAACAAGTACCATAACTCTAAAAGCACTTTTGAATAGCTGGAGGCTGTTACTATTTCAAAATGTTAATAAAGAGGCTATATTAGACTGCGTTTGGAATAAATGTAGCATCACAAATCTTTTAAAAAGCGCTGTAATTTTTGAACTATTACAAAGATGTGTATAAAAGTATACATTTCTGGAAAGAAAATGAGTCCGATAATCCATTTATGGTATCAAATTTAACCAGAAAATGCTGAATTTTAGTTTTTTTTTGACAAAAAAAACCCCTTTTTTTGCTCACAATTTGTTGCTTTTGAATATCTGATTTATGTTTTGAATTATTGACCAAAAAGAGGCCAAAAATGTGATTTTGGAGGTAAAAAATAAATTTGGCACATTTATAATAAATTCATTACTTCATGAATAATCGCTACAGCTGCGTACCAAGTGCGTTCCAATAAAATGAATCGTTAGATGAGAACGCGCACGCCGAGCGCAGGTTACTAATAATTGCCCGAAAGTACTGCGCCACAGTGTTCTATTGTTTTGCTCATTGACCGACCAATCAAATTAAAGCCTCACGCCCCTAAACTGAATATTCAATGAGTTATGAGGAAACACGATTAAAGGTTATTTCTGATTGGTTGAACGATACAAATGTTAATGAGGGGATGACCCGACTTGGACTGTTTCAATAACTAAGAAGGGAGTGGACAAAATAAACAGAAAACTAATTAATTGTTAGCGCGATTATATCGGTACAAATCAAGGATTTGGGTAAATATGCATCTTTTTCAGTAATGAATGAGAATAATGACTGCTTAACAACTGTTTTCGTGAATTTGTTTTGAAATCATCGGTTGTTGTTCTGGTCATTTGGAATTGCCCCTCAGGGGCTGCGCCCCTTCGGGACAATTTCTCAGACCAGAACAACAACTTCTGATTTCTGAACAAATTCACAAAAACAGTTGTTACGCAGTCATTATTCTCTAATTTAGAACGACAAAATTTGACAAAATATGTTTTTAGTTATCCCTACATCTTTTTTATAATTTTCTCCAAAATGGTAAATTTTATGTTCACACCCCCGTATTGTGAAGAGGGCGTCTGACGATTTTTTAGTATGGGCTTTTGTAATAGTATGGGCTTTTGTAATTCTCCTCACAAACTGATATGAATAAAATCGGCCGACCCCCATCTGAAACCTTCTGCAGCTTCTTAGAACAAAACCCTCTTTGCATGATTACGCTCAGCAGTACACAGTGGAATTGTGTACATATATTCTTTCAAAACCTAAATTATTCCCCGTGCTACCCTTGTCTGACCAAATCCTTCCCCAAATTCTTCCTCCAAAATGATTCCCCAGCGTTTGCAGCAGACAACAGAAGAATATACACCTATTGGTTTAACCCTTTACCTTCCTCTCTACTGATAATTTCAAGTATTTTTAAAGCGATTGGCTGACTACCATTTTTTTATATTTAATCAATTCTATTGCCTATCAACTCGACGGCAATTTGATTTGGCGACATTAGAAAGAGAGGGGAGACAACATTTAAACGATGGTGAACTTTCTAGCAGTCAACGAACTCAGACCGATTGACGCGTTGATTAACAATATTTTATATAACTAACGACAAATTATGTAAACGACGTTGTCAGTTTTCACACCTGGTCTTTATAAAACCCCATTTATTAATTGCAATTTTATTCATATTTAATGTCTATTGTATATCAATAGTTTGAATTAATGACTTTGGTAAGATAAAAACAACAACAGTGTGGAACACAGGTGCACGTTTGAACAGACTAATGACCTATCGACTATTGACGATTGAAAAAAAAGAGCTTGTATAAGGTATTCATTCTTCATTCATTCCTCGTTATATTATTTTAAGTTCTAACAGTCAAATCTATTTATCGAAACGCTGGAAGGCTCTCTCAAATAAATATGATCAGAAATGGTATATATGTTTAAAATCTTAAATGAAAACACAAATAATAATAATAATAATAATAATAATAATAATAATAATAATAATAATAATAATAATAATGATACTACTACTACTACTACTACTACTACTACTACTACTACTACTAATAATAATAAAAGTGACAAGGCACATATCCACACTAAATAACAGCGCTCAAGGCACAAACATAAAACACAATATGATAGCAAACGATAAACAACAATAAAACTACTTAATTATTACAAAATGTCTCAGACATCAGATGTGTTTTCAACAGTATTTTGAAGATTGTAACAGTTTTTGCAGTTTTAATATGGGTAGGAAAGTTCATTCCAGAGACAAGGAGCTGCAATAGCAAAGGATCTGTCTCCCCAAGAGCGCTTAGTTTCTTGAAGAAGTTGCATTTGTTCAGAACGAAGAGTGCGAGTTGGCACATAGTTTGATAACAATTCAGATAAATATGATGGGGCAACATTATTGATACATTTATATACAATAAGCAATAGTTTGAAAACTAGAGCGGTTCTCGGGTGTAGCGGTTTTCGTATGTGGCGGTTTTCGTATGGGGCGGTTTTCCTATTTGGTGATTATGGTGGTTGGCATTGATTATAGTTTGGATATGTGTAGGCATGTTTTGGATCCAACCGGAACCATGAGTCGCCGATATAGTTGCTGTTAATGGTTGTTGAAGTTTAGAGAGATAAGTAAGGTGAATAGGTTGTAGAGGTTGGTTAAAGTAGCCATTTGCAAATGAAGGGATGTCTAGGTCTAGACGACATTGTCTGTAGGAGGTAAGTGTGACTGATCTATTACCACTGTCCTAAGAAACCATTATTGATGTGAATAATTACATTCATTTGCTGATTATTGTGATTATGTTTAGTGAAACATGGTGGGAAACAGTTGCCTAATATAATCTTGCACATTGTTATGTAACCCGCATCGGCAGAGTCATTTAATAATTTAGTAGTAAAAAATAGGTTAGACAGATTTCAATTGCCATTGAAAGAAGTGGAGTATATTTTTGGGGTGTAGAGGTTGAATTTATTGATTCCCCTGTATTTTATTATTATACAGGGTTAGTCAAAAAGAAGCGGCGGTATTAATAAAGATGGGTTTATAAAGATCATGTCCTCACTATTACCATCTTTGCCTGTTTGATTGAAAGACCCCTGTTGGCAGATGTCCAAGATATTCTATATCTTCGAAATTAGTCTGACTAAAAGTGAAATCTATCAGATCTGCTAGCTGTTTCACTCTATTCAAAGTTGCATATGTTGTATTTTATTGGAATAGCTTTAGTGTAGTTGTTTGTTGTCTGTGGTGCTATTAGCAAATGGGGAAAATTATGTTGTAAGAGTGCAATTTACACAAGCAAAGAATGAAAAGGACTATGCAATAAGTTTTATGTAAAAAGTTAAGGCATTCCAAGTGGTATTGACGAAGAAGTAGCTCAAGATTAGCATTACGTATATGGATACACAATTGCTAATAATACCCTGGAATATGTGATCATGGTGATGGTGTTTGAAATTGCTGTCCTGGTGAGCGTTGGCAAGTTAGTTGTGAGGTTAAGGAAGTGGTGGTGGGGGGGGGGGGGGGGGGGGGGGGTGAACAGAGGGTCAGTTGGGAGAATTGGGACGCTCTGATTTCTATAAAAAACTAGGTGATTGGTTATGGTTACAATACCCTGACGTTCCTTGAATGTTTGATTCACTATGGCAGGAAATATTGTTTACGCGCGAGGCACAAGATTGGATTCAGTTTGACGTTATCTACAAAACTGAAAATCGTGCTCAGGAGAGCGTAGGATAGGTTAATTGAGTGGTTAACTGGGGATTTGCGTAGATGATTGGGGGTAATTTTATGTCCCCCTCTCTTGATTTCCACACAATAACATAGCTTGTGTGGTTTGGGTTAATTATAAATTGAAATGAATATTAACATCACTAAAAATATCATCATTCTTGGCCTATCAAATTGGAAATAAGTTATCATTTATAATGGTGGAGTCGTAAGGAGCATAACATTTTTTTCTCGCTAAGGGTACATTTATAATCCCATGTATGCACGTAGAACAGTACTCTTTATAAGTACTAGGGACAGATCGGCAGTCACAGCGAGGCCACAAGACATGCGCAATTGGACCATATTGGCGACGGATCATATTACTACTATAGGCTAGCGTGTGTAAAAATGACTTGAGAATAAAATAAGATGTGATATTCAAACTGCTAGTTTCTAAAAGTTTCAGAAGGTTTCTTGCTGATTCAATGATTAACTTATTCAACACAGTCTAGATTTACTATCGCTAAATTCCCAGTTCTAAAATAAATTTATAAATGTCATTTTTTAACCACATTCCATCATGCATATTGTCAAAGAATTCTCTACGCAATTCTGCAGTATTTATCGAAAAGCGGAGGGAAAAACGTACCCAAAAAGTAGCATAACTTTCGAAAAACTGCATCGATTTTCACGGAACTTTTTTCCGCTACTCCGCCATCTTGTCTGTTTTCATTTGATCTAAAAATTAATCACGGTCTGATGACGTCATCATCGGAAAACATCGACAGACGTTCGGCCTCTCAATTCATTCATAAATCCAAGTCTGTGAAAAGTTCGGCCGCCTCACAAAACGCTGACGTCATAATGAGCTGCGCAGTGCTCCAAAACAGCCCAGCGGTCACGCTGGCTGGCTGCTGGTGTACTCATTAGCATAATTTATCCAAATTCTATCCCTTGTGCAGTGTTCTACGTGGTATGTGTGGTTCAGTATGCATGTCGCGAAAATATGGACTATTGCAGCAACATTTTGTGTCATGTGTTTGATACAACAGAAGTGCTCACAGTATAAAGTGATCATTGGAGGAGACTATAGACTATGTGCATTCATCAATGTTTTAATTGATCTAGTGTGTCATGATTAAAATCATATTACAATCTTTGTTTCAGACCCAAACGTATCAAATATTTTATTACTTTTAATAATAGTATTGTTACAATCTGAATCCCTTCCGTATTTATTAATTATTACTTTCATAGCCGTTAGTGAAGTTCAAGACCCCAGATAGGTCAATAGATGTGGACCCCATTCTCCTAGTACAATGCATGCACAGTTAGGACCCGGGACTTGTTAATGGCATCAAAAATTGACGAACCTTTCAGCTACCATGGTTCAAGATTATAATCAATGCAAGCAAGACCTCACTCAGCTCAAGAGTTTACAGAAATGTTGTAACCAAAGCAGGGAACTTAAATGTAACTCAAAGTTAATGTGGAGAAAACATTTGCAAGAAGAAATCACACAAAAACACTATTTTTTTTCTCAAAACAGTAAAACATATATTTTATTATTTACATTTGTTGTTGCTGTCACAGACAATATGTAGGATATAATGAATGATTTGAGCTGTTCAATTCTTTCGCTGCAAATGTAGGGCAAAAATGGTGTCATGTTTTAGAAGTAATATTTTCGTTTTATTGCAGCTAGAATTGGAATTGTTTCCCTTTCAAATTGCCTTAAATTGCCTGCCCTTTTCATATCTTATTTCAAGGCCTGACTAGATGCCAAGGCCATGTAAAGTAATGACGTCTTGTAACGGTGCTGTGTACATGGTTAATTAAATGGACCAATAACTTATCCTTGTGGGACGCATTCCAAATGAGTATGAGGCTTATAAATGTTGTCATTTACAGAGATAAATCGTTACCTATGAGTGACAAATGACAACATTTAAAAAAAAAATAAGCCTAATATTCTTCTGGAAGGCGTCCCACAAGTATCAGTAAACATTATACTCATGAGACCATTTATTGCACCATAATGTTTTAATTCAAGAACTTTTTGATACCCCTCGTATGTTAAAGGTATAATTTATGTGATATTTTCAGGGAACGCCCTCAACATTGACAACAAATTGAAAGCAGATTTACATTTTCTGATCATAAATCGTACATTCATTCCAAGTTACATGAATCAATACGATTCTTATTACTTTAAAATCATGGTTTTAGAGTGAAAATAAACTGATTTGACTCTAGTCTAAATTCACTCTAAAAAACATGATTTTGAGGTAATTAGGAACCGCATTGCTCTCTAACTTGGAATGTATGTATGATTTATGATCAGAAATGTAAATCTGCAAGAAAATCTACTTTTTCAACAACAAAAATCATGAGCTCCCTGGAAAAGATCATATAATATGCCTTTAATATAGGTTTTCCCGGCGAATTTCGCACTTTGTTAAAGGGAATAGCGCATGGTGAGGAAAAGAAACCGCTGACGACGATTTTGTACCAGCTAAACCTTAGCTCATAACTAATACATCACTTACATCATACGATAGAAAATGCGTTCAATCAAATGAAGGATGGTTGATTGAGCGCGCCACCCACATTGGGTTAAGAGATTGTTGTAGAGTCGCACACAATACCGCTTGCATGTAAACATACGTAGAACAATTACAGACTGCGCCAATGTCCAACTTGTTTAGATTCAAATAGTCGCCGCGCGCTGTTCAATTTTCGTTAGAATCCTCACCATGACCGCTTCCCTTTAAGTTCAATTTGTATTATGGGTATTCAATTTCGCGAGAAATCTTAGCATCTTGCTATCGACGTGTATTGGGGTATCTTTTTTGCAAAACAAGCAGTCAATTTCATTAAAAGAATTTAAATTGATACATGCAAAATCAATTAAATTTATTGAGATTCAAATCTGTTTAGGGCCTATACGCTGCCATGTTAACGAATGCGCGGCCGATTTGGTAAAAGCATCAATCTGTTTGGAAGTATAGTGGACTTGATATTGTGATTCGAGCTAAATCAAATTGTCATTTACACCAATTGGCATTTAAATTCGCAAAATCAGCATTCAATTGGAATAAAGCATGTTACACGTTTGATTGTTTTACAATATAATTGCCTTGAATTTAATGGTTAGATAATTTTGAACCGTTTTATGTTTTACAAGACTTCTTCAATTCAAGGCATAGGGCCCGATATCATTGGGAGTAGTTTCACAGATCACTCAATGTATCTTGTGTATGATAAGTTCCCTACCTTCGATCCTAGATTTTGTTCCGATTTCCACTGAAGGTCAGAATATATTTTTCTATTCAGTCAAAAGGATTTTTTTTGGATGATTCCTCTCATAACATATTATCGACCCGATTACATTACTTTTAATTGATTTAAAAATAAAGAATCATAAATATTTTTGAAGGTAACCAACCGTAGAATAACAGACGAGAAATAACGTTGTTTATTTCAAATAATCTGAACACTTTCCACGTGGAAGTCGTCTGCAGACGACAGTTCTTAAACTTCACAAAATGTTTAAAAAATGTCAAGATTATTTAATGCCGTCACCATATTATTTGGAATCATTATGAGAAGTGCATTCAAATACGTACACACTTGCCTAGTATTGGTTCGTAATTCTTAAGATCAACTTTAAAAGTTGGGAAAGGTTTCTCAAAAATCTGTTTAGTGTATAATATGGTAAAACTAATTGCCGCGTGGTAAGCAGGTAAGTGTTATTTAAACACCTTTTTTGCACTTCGCGAGTGAAATCCCCATCCCG